>JAPYYS010000824.1:0-35772 GCA_030522525.1 Campopleginae sp. 14b | reverse complement strand
TCAAAACATAATCGAAAAATAAAAATATTCTCGAAAACGCATTTTAATCATCTATTTGATAAAGTGAGAAAAAAAATGTCGAATTACCCAGTAAAAATTGGAGCATTCGAGTTATACAAAAAATGAGAAAATTGTTATAAATAAATAAAGACTTTTGCGTGAATGATGTTAGGTTAGTTAGTCGTTGGCAAATCTGCCGTCAAAGCCGCACCTACGAGGCGCCGTTCGCCTTCGAGAAAGCGTTCTGCATCGTTATATTGTCGGTGGAGCCTTTAATTATTGTGCCGATTAATTATGCCGGAACGGTGCGATAAACAACGCAAGAGAGACTCTTTTTATTTAACTATATATTTCTCTCCCTTATTCGCCGTCGGCGCAACCGCTTATTAATAGGAGGGCACATTTTGTTGTCGCCCAACGATGTTTATGTGTACTTTGTTCTTTATCTGCGCTGCAAATCGTTTGATAATCGCTCGCATGATCAGAATTAATAAAACTCACTCAAACGTTGGGCTCTCGAGTTTATTGTCTGGGAGGTATTTCATTTTTTTTCATGCTCATCCCGAAGCTATAAATATTTTTGGATTAGTAGAATTTTTCCTGTTCAATAAGAAAATCCGTGAATGTCTGCGACCACCATACGCACGCAGATCTAATCGAGTTTTTATCAGTGAAGCGTGGAGATCTGAGAAAAATAAAAATTTGTCCCATTGCCCAAATTTGCACCAAAGTCTCTTTATACTGAAACCTCTCGAGTCTATATGTACGTGATTTCTTGCACAATGCACTCTGTGCAGTTGTTGGTTTTATCGTGAACGATCGTGAACGCTGTGGTTGCCGCCCATCACGACACAGTTAACCAAGACGAGAGGTTGCTCCACTAACATTTACAATCTCTCCTGTTCTCTCCCTCTCTCTCTCTTTGTCGTTGTATTGTCGTTCTTTCTGGACTGTCGAGCGACCTCTCGAGTGGTTCAACAGCTTCGTACGAAAAAAAAAAAAAAAAAAAAAGTTGCAATAACGGGGGGCTGGACCAGGGCAAAGGCGATCATGAGACAGGAACTCTGCATGATATACCTCGGGCTGGTACGCAGTAGAAGGGCGTATACGAACTGTATCGACGTGTCGACTGTGCGCTGGGTACGACCTTCCAATCAAAAATGCCAGAGCGTTCCATTTTAATGCAAGAAACTACGCGATTTAGCGGCAAATTATTTCCAGGAACCGGGCGAAGTATGGGATTTACCTTGATGCCTAAAATAATAATGGATCACTCGGAAAAGGGATGAAATTTCAAAAAGAAAGTATATAAAAGCTCTTGTCCTTCTGTACGTCGAGACGTTAAAACTTTTTTTTACCAAGCAATCAGAAAGGTCCAAGAACTTTTTGACCTCAAATTTCGTAGCACAACTTAATTCACGATTTCTAACCTTCAAAACGGAGACTACCTCTATGTATGCAATACAAGATTTAACGTGACAGTAATTTATACAAGTTTGCTAGGTACGAGAAGCGTGGTAGATCGATTGGTGGAAATAGTGACTGGATGATCGTTACAATACACGTGTATATAATTGCGTTTGACCTATTCACTTGAAACGTTTTTTCGTTCTTACGAAAGTGACACATGGATTATTCGTACTAATGTCTTGGACGTAACGCCTACGCTCGCATGAGAGAAACTCGGAGAGGAGTGTCGCAGATTTTTTTTTTGCTAACACAGCTTTTCTTTTTGCAATGGCAAAAACATGCAAGTTTGCACGACTGTATTTTAAATGCATTTAATATTATGCATTTTTGTTGGATTCGATATAATTGAAACAGGAAAAAGTAAGTCGATCGGAAAGTTCGTATCCAAGTTATTCACCGTTTCGTAACGCATTCATCATCTCCTGATACAGAACAATAATGCACAGAGTGGAAAGTGCAGTGACTTAAGTGCAGAGTGCATTTCCATTCTCTTGGAGCAGCAGGAGCAGCTGCTGCGATAGAATTGTCGAAGAAAAACGGTGGAAAAGAGATAAAGAAACGAAAAGGACGTGTTAAAGCAGCGTGAGACCGACACACCCTCGTAATGGGTACGTCGTATGTGCCCATATATACGATGGACACGTATGGGCCTCGCGCACAAAGAGTTATATTGGATTATTGCGATCGCGGCCAAGTGCCAAAGGCCCCGCGATCTTCTCGTTACAAAAGAGACAAATTGCGCATTAGGTAAATGTCAGACGTGAGATGCAGATCTCGTCTGCGGGCGGTGCTCGTTGTAACGCGAAAGGGTCTCGCCTCATTTGTTCCTACACCACCATGATGATCATCTATCTTCTGTATTTTATTTCGATTTATGAGTAGAATTGCACGTTGCCTAAATGCCCTTCGCCGTCTTAATGTTCCTCAATTAATCCAATCAACGAATTATCGAATATTTTAATTTGAATAATATTGATAAAAATACCGGAAATTATAAATCACGTGTTTTCTTGCGAGATTCGAAGATTTTCCAGGTCTGGCATTTGTTCATTGGAAAAAAGTATTGGCTTTCCGAATGGTGCAATCGACATTGATCGAGATTGGTATTCATAGGCATGTTTATGATACTTCATTAAATTTCGATCGGAAAATTATTCGAGGTTTCGAAGCCAGGCAATTGAGTTGGATCAAATGTTGGAGCACGCGCGCCTGAGCTTGGATCAACATAGTATAAATATTCCGGTTGACCTCTGACACTCGGCGTGCAGAAATTCTCGCCGGTATACGAGAGTATGAAGCGAAACTGGCCTGCGTTCGGTATCTCTTAGCATGTTGTAATTCCTAACTTTTATTTACTCTGTCACTGGCTATTCACTCGTTATTTAAGCTACGATAGGAACGCGTGACCGGGACATTTAGATCTCCGAAGCTCGGGAGAGCCAGGCTGCATGTGCAATTTGCGGCAACAAGTACATATATATACTTGTATATTCGCAAACGAATGTGTCATCAATACGTGCGTATATACAGGCTGTACCAAAATTTAACTGTGCAAATTATTAATGGACTGTAAAGATCAAACGATTCTGATGCGGAGCAAAAAGTTTTCGGTCGCATTTCGCTCCCCAGTAGATTTTCACCGAGATATTAATAATAAATTAGTGGCTGGTGATTTTCAAGTCCGCATCTGACAGGACGGAGCTGGGGAGCTGAAGGGTACGGTCCCGTCCACCGATGGCGCGTCTATATGGGAAACGGGCGTCTCTCGCCCGCGATTCATCGTCACTTTTATTCACCGATATCTCGAAAAGAATGCATCGGCTAGAAAAATGACCGAGGACTTTTCTTCTCGGTATTTCACGATCTATCGAATCTCTCAATATTATATTATGACTTTTGGGACACCCTGTATCTTGAGACTCCAGTAAGTGTATCGCATATACATGTATCCCAGAATGCATATATATTCACAGTTGCAACGTGCCTGTCGCGGTGTTTGGCTCGCGAGAACGACGCGCTCGTAATGCCGCGTGACGAGAACATTTAGATTTTCCGCTGCGACAAACTTACTCGTGTCCTTTATCTCTCTCCTTCATTCGCTTGGGCGTCATCTCTCTTTCTTCCTTTTTTGCACATACGGGACGACGTAAAATCTGGAAGTATCGCAGCTGCCGGCCAACGGTAGCCAAGATTAACGTCCCATCTGAGAGTTTCGCTTCTCTTATACATCTCAAACACGATCGAGGTGCGAGAAACGGCGAAAATTTACTTTCCAATTGTCGCACTAAATGCATCCAACATTTCGCAACGATTCTATCCACCTCCGAGCCGTTAATATGGCTCTGCAGACGTCAGCTATTCAAGAAGAAAAGAGTTACTAACGAACCTCCAATCTTTGTACGGAAAAAACCCAATTTCAATTAAAATTTCATATGCTGAACAATTGAGCGTTGGAACCGGCTAGAAATAATTATATGACTCCTCGTCTTGCGCTCCAATCAAACCAGCACCTCTAATTGACTTTGCACTGGAAAATTTATGTCGCACATAAAAGCGGGAGTGTCGACGACTGACAGGAAAGTTTAAAGAGCAAAAAAAAACCGAAGTAAATAAACAGAAGCAGAATCCGAGCCGAGGAACATTGAGCGGTGTTTATTTCTTGATATCTAAGACCAGAAACGTTCGCAACTTTTTCTAGCTCAAATTGGATCAGGCGGAAATTCCTTATAGCATTCCGTCTCATCAAGAAAGCAGTCCCGTCTATGTAAGTTAGTTAAATTAATTGTTATACGTTTAGAAACGTCTTTCTCTCTCTCTCTCTATCTCTCTCTCTCTCTCTCTCTCTCTCTCGTTCTCTAGTCTTGCGTAACTCAGAGCCAGGAATCTCGGCATTATGAAGAATTTTATAATCATGAGGCGGCTGGTTAAACGAGCCAGAGTTAAATAATAAATTACTTGACAACGGCTAATTTATTTGTAGTCGTATATAATTAACGTATCATTTATGTCATAATTGAAATAATAACAAATTATTTAATGATGAACTTTGTACCAACTCGTTATTCGAACTACTCGACAAATAATTTCAACAAAATATTGTCCTTATTGGTAATGAAAATAAATTCACTTCAATTTAAACCAAACAACAAATAATCACACATCATTTTCGATCCTTAAGTTGCTTTTGAAAAAAAATGCAAATTAAATCCTCAAGGTCCAAGCTCTCGAATCATTTTTCATCTTAATCCCATAACAAGAACAATCGCCTGTATAATACGTCTATAGCTTATGGTTCTTTGACCATATTATAATGTACTTAACCGATTCACTATTACGCTACTTATTTTCAATCTGTTACATGCACAGCTGGAGAGTCTGCCTATATTCACATACATTTACGCGCCAAGTGTTTACTTGGCACACAGCTTCCACGCGATAAATCATAAACACACGTATAGGGTGTGCCATTTGAATTTTTTGTTTTGTTTTAAATGATAAGCGATTAAACTCTCAAATAGTCTGTCGATTCATGCACATGGGATTCCCAAATTTTCTCAAGAATTTGGTTTATCAAAATTAAATAATAAATTGAATAAAAAATTAAAATTAAATAAAAAACAGAAACAACATTGAATTCGACGTAAAATATTTTATTCTCAACAATTTTTCCAATTGTTTGAATCACTGAATTATTTTCCAACCGCACTCAATGCGCTACTTCACAAATACCGAAAATTGCAGGACGCTGTGTAAATTACGGGAGCACCGGTTTAAAAGGGAAGGGGCATACATTGTACCGTTGAGGTACAAATGCGTCGCTCTTGAAAAGCTGGCGACCAAAGTGGTGCATGCGTGGTAAACAATAGAATCGTTTTCACGGCGTAATGGTATTATGAAAGTTTCTCGTTTGTGTGTTTCGATTGCCGTAAATAAATACACTAATGCGTGCGATATCGCGCAGCGCTGGACTGGGCTCTTGTGTACAATTTAATGAAAGAAAAAGGAGGGAAGAAAAAAGAGTCGCCGGCGAGTACAATAACGGGCATAGGTGCGCGTACGTATTATCGAAGATGCAATCTGAATTTTTTTCTCCCACTCTCTAGCCCACAGCTAATTCTTTCGCGTGCCTACAATCGATTTAATTAATGAATGTTATGTTCGAGGACCAGTGGATAAAGAAAAAACGACCCAATGGAGATCCCCTTGAAAATTGGACGCAGTGGTCCATCCAAAGGCCCCGGATCGGTAATAATTCGGCAGTTTTTCTTGCATGCGTAGAAGCGGAGCTGATCCGTGAGAAAAAAAAATGAAAATGATTTGTAGAGTGTGTGCGGAGGCTGGTCGAGGAGAGAATCTCCGGACTTTTGAGCGACCGCGGGGCAGGGAGTAGAGATGATCTGATCGGAGGACAATTTTTTTTCTTATAAAGTAAAAGAGAGATTGAACGCACGTGTGAGAGAGTCGCGAGACGAAGATGAAGAGATTGTTTTAGGTTTGTTAGCTCGCAGGGGGATAAAAGGATAAAAAGTAAAAAGTCTTGGGGGTGCACGTCGTAATTAACTTGGAGATGGGGAGTATGGGCAAAGAAACTGTGAGAGAGATGAAAATAATGGCACGGCGCCTCCGCCTCAATTCCGTATATGTTCAAATGTATATAAATAGTATGCTCCTATTATTTATTTGTACCTTGTGCAATTCTTCTCTATATGTGTATATAGAAATGGGATTCGCGAGCCCGCGGACGGGACAAACGCGTCTGCAAAAATGCCGATGCCATTCGAGATAGAGGTAGTGTGCTAGAGCGGATTCGCCACGGCTTGGTGAGGGTTCCAAGCACCGCGTAGTCGTCGTCGTCGTCCTCTCTCCGCGGAGCTTTATGGCCTCTCCGCGCGAGATCTCCGAGAGCGAAAACGCGTTCGCTGATGTCGGCAAAACTCAAGTCTCGCATGGTTTTCTATCCCGCTCCCATTATTTTCTCTCTTTTCTTCATATATATGCAATTTTTATAATATCGTTATTCTCCATCTACAGGGTGTCCCAAAAGTCATGGTAAAGAGATTGAGGAGCAAAGAGAACGTGTCATTCTGAAAAGAAAAGTCTTGGGCCATTTTCCCCGAGGACGCGTCATTAATCATCCAGTCATCAAATCATTTTTTTTAATTTCACTCGCATACCCTGTTTTTCATCCATCTCCTTTGTCCAACGCCTACAGCGAGTGACCGGCGGTCATTAGGGCTACGTGCCTCGTGCCAATTTCTTTTGCTACATTCGAAAAATGCAAATCAATCAAAACTGAATCGAATTTCATTCGAGCAGAAATAAATGATGAAAAATGAATCGGCAGGTGCATTTTTCGGTACGTTTTATTTATTTTTTTCTTTTCGTACAGCCTGTACGATAACCAGGTGCTGTTTTAAGAACCTGCGCACGAAGTTTACGAGTCCACCTGCCGAACGTATGTTGAAGGAATAGAAAAGCAGAAAGCAAAGATAAAAAGAAGGACGATTTTATGGATTGCACTTCGTTGTCGCTTAAATTGACTTTTTACTCGCATAAACCAAACAAAACGACCAAAAAATAAAAAGCAATAATGAGAAGAATTAAAAAACGCATATTTGAATACTCAATCCTCGAAGGAAAATGACGCGAAGAAAAAAGGAATTAAAAAGATGTAAAATAAAGAGCAATAAGAGATCAGGTTTACGGCGTCTTGATTATACTGACCCTAGGCGGTCAGTGGCGCGTGTCCGAGGCCGAGGAAGCCCTCACTCGTGAAGAGATCCTTTCCTACGCTCGTGACGTTTCTGCCGCTGCAGTGTGTCTCTCGGCCATCTGCCATCGGGCATCTGCACCACGCGATAATTCCTTTTTTTTTTTTCATTTACTTTTTTAGATTTTATCAGAGACGTCCCTTAGCTTGCGCCAAGGAATGCACTCTCTCACTCGAGATGGCATCCCCTCTGGCTCTTAAGAATCGCAAATACATTGAGGTACATTCATATGTTTAAATTTAAATATAATCCTTCTACTAAATATTATTCGACTATCCCTTATTCCATCGCATTCGCTTAGTCAACGAGCAAGTAAGTTTCAATACATTGTGTTTTATCAATTCAGCTTTTAATGCCAAATTCAAGAATTTCATTTCGTTTTTTTTTTTCATCAATCCCTCAGCCGTTAATTTTACTTTTTTCCATTGAAACCAAGCCCGAGCACTCAGCAATTAACATTACCGTTTCCATAGTTGTTATTACAATTCGTTTTAACGAATTCTTAGCTAAAATTAATCACCTTTATTTTTATGAAAAAAAAAAAAAAACGATGATACGTTTTTTTCGTGGAAGCTTTTCTCCATTTTTATCACGTTTGGTAAAAACAAGAGGAAAACAATATTTTCCTCGTAAGATAACAACGTAAGTATGGAAAAAAAAAACGATACAAGGCAGACGAAACTGTTTTACAAGGAGCGAGAGGGAGAGAGGAAGAGAAAAGACAAACATAGTACACGTAAGAAAAGCATCCTCGATGGTTAGATCTCGTCTATCGATCGGTGCCCCATCTGCCTTCTCTTTGCCCCTCACCAAGGGCGTTTTAACACGATCAACATAACGGTTCGCAACAAACTCGATCGTGAGAAAGAGTCTGGCATCTCGGTAAATCCCGGATGGGTCTTAAACACATAGTCAAACTCGGTCTACCTCGATATATGCAGAAGAAAACTATTTATGAGAAAACAGTGTGTGAATCTTGGCACTTAAAAAATACTTTATATACGAGGACGTACAGCATAAATTTTCTAGGATGGTGTAGGATATGTGTATGAGAACACCTTAAATATACCTTGCTCGTGTTTATCTCATCGGCTCGTTTCCCTTTCCTTCGCTTTTATCGAATCAGATTCCCTCTTATTGAGATTATTATTAATATTACTCGCGTGCTCGTACCAACTAAAAATAAATAATCCAAATTGACAGTTACATCTAATTATTTCGAAAAATATTTGGAGAAATAAAAAACTCGGGATTACACATTTTGATTTATTTTTGTCGGTAAATATGATAATTTTGTTCTGAGACGAGAAAACAAGGACTCTCGTCCAATTTTAATCGCACCAAGATTTAAATGTAAAATAAAAAACTTTGAAAAAAAAGGCAAAACGGAAACGAACGTAGTTGTTTCAATTGATTAAAATAATGTGAAAGTGTTGGGGAAAATAGAAATGATTATGATGAGAAAAAAGAATAAATCTTAACGAATTTGTAGATTTTCTCAGACTTAATCGTGGTTGGGCGTTCAGCCCAAATCTCGTGAGATTCGTGTTTATATGTTTTTCGTATTTTTTGTTTGAGGAAAAGATGGGGTTATCGGTCATCGTGATGGAGGGCACAGCAAGGCATTCATCAAGAAGCGAGTTAAGTCTGGTGCCAACTCAATTAACGCAGAGCGTAAGTCGTTCTGTACACGCCTAAGACTTTAAACACGATGAATGGCTGCTTCCATAATATATACAATCTCGCTATTTCCTTCCCTCATCTGTGTATACAAGGAAATGTTTTCTCTCCCTTTTCCACGAGCGTATATTCCGCTGTGCGTGGCAATAATTCGGAGAATGTGAGAGACGAATTTTACTTGGCGCGATACTCATTAAGGTCGCGAGACTCCATTTTTTTTCGAGTTAATTTCTTATCTTGTCGCCGTTTTCGATCGCGATAATGTGCCATTGATACTGCGTTCTACTTTCCCTAATTCTCCGAGCCTAGCTCCCTCTCCTCCACTCTTCGTATATACGCGTATTTCATCTCTTTCTCAGTATTTTTTCTCATAAGACAAAAAAATTGGAGAAATACCGAATACGTCATAGCAGAAAGAGAACGAGAGAGATGACGGATGCTGCGCGAGCTATAAAAAGCATCTCGCACATCTTGGCGCCAGTTAATCGTTGATAAAGTCATGTACAAATATATGTATATATATTTATAAATAATGCATATGTAGGATGCACGTTTGGGTTCGCTCTCACAGCAATTATGGCGAGGATGGTGTTAAGGATGAGATATATGAGTCGTGATGTCTGTTGCTTCTGCTGATGCTTCATCTCAGTCCTCGTTTTCCCTTTTCCTTACATTCTGCGCTCCATCTCTGTCCCTCTCTCCCTCTCTCTCTCTCTCTCTCTCTCTCTCTCTCTCGCTCTCATCTCTTCGGCTGAATGTTGATGGGATACTCGAAAGAAAGTGACGCGAAATATATGCCCAACCAGACACCAACAGTTAAATGCCCGTCTTGCCATCCTATCCACATGCACCAACAACCTTGAGTCATTTTCTCAGACTCCCCAAACCCAGAGAGAGTGCACGCATTCGTCTTTCCTCAAATGCCAGTCATTCACCTTTCTCCATTTTTTTGTACTAAAAATATTTCAAAAATTTCCACTTGTGTTCCATTGCTTCAATTAAAATTCAGACCACTCACGATAATTAGCGTTTAAATAGAGAAAAAATTACATTAATGCATTCAATTGTCTTAGTTTTTTTAAGTAATCATTGAAAATTTCTAAGAAAATTTCTTCACATTTTATTTCATTCGCGTCATTGCTCAACATTTATTAATTATTATGATAATTGAAAGAAATAAGTAAAAAGTAAATCTTCCCTTCAATTTGACGTGAATTTGATTTTCATTGATTTGATTGTTGTAAATACCGTAGCGACAATGATTAGTGTTTACGTAATTATTGTTAATGGCATTATTATGAACGACGATTAATTAAAAAGCCTGGAGGATTCAATCGAGTCAATAATTGAACAAACGATCGTACACAATTGGAGATGTGTGTTTTCGTTGTCTTTCGTGCAGCCTCCTGCTGGATCTCAATCTCCCTTTGAGAAAGTCAACGACACATGTACAAGTTGCATTTCACCGCGTGAGTTAAATATAGACCGGGCGGCCAGGCAAACCCCTCAAGTTTATCTTTATTGAAGTTTATGCGAAAGCTTTAAACGTGGGGCTTGACAATACCCTCTCGCTCGCTCTCTGCTTTCCTTTCTCCTTCTCTCTCCCTCTCTCTCTCTCTCTCTCTCTCTCGCTCTTCCTCGCGCTCATTTTTACGACTTGGGATCGTTGTGCTCTCGCACAATGAGACCCTCGTGGATCATCGTTGTTCATAGTCAACGACTCGAAGAAAAATAACAATGACAAAATAAAAACTGCTGTTGTGCATTAAGAATTCGCATCCAAAAGTCACAACACTTGAACTTTCGCTTTTTTCTTATTATCTCAGCAGCAAAAACATTAGCGATCCCAAAGGACCAAAATATCGATTGATTTTTCTTTTTTTTTTCTTTTCTCATTATATCTCCCATTGAGAAATTTGAAAAATGATCGCGGAGAAGAGCACACGTGAACTTGAATTTCGTTTTTTCATCTCGGCGCACAGAGAACCGATTACGAGGAACAATAATCGAATGAATAATGAATTTTAATTGAATTAGAGCAGAGCAATAAAAAAGCCATTGGCATAAGAATAGCTCATTTATTTATATCGTATATACATCCCCGTACGTACACGAAGAGATTTTCTGCAACAAGAGAACAGATTACGATTGTTCAACATGTCATACAACGTGCGTGCTCTGCCGTGCTCTTTCAGGCTCGCTCGCATTACATTTCGTTTCACAGTCAACAAGAATTTTTTTCCTGAATCCATAAGATCATCCTCCATTGTATAATAACGCGCTAAATCATGCAGACACAAATAGCTGCGAGTTACAATACGATCAGAGTGAAAAAAAAAGTGCATAGAGAGCTGTGCGCAAGATGACGCGAGAGGAAAAAAAAATCTGCATTCCACGCCATCAATAGCGCGAGTGGAGGACAAAAAAAAATAGAAATAAACTAATCCGCGTTAAATAGTCCAAATGGTAATCTTTCCGGAAGAGAACATAATGCTCCGGCAATGAGGAAGACTAGAAAAGTAAAAGAAAAAGTTGGTATACTCTAGTTTTCCCACGCCTATTAATTAGGCAAGGAAAGACTGATTTTTTAATGAAGGAATACAAATTTTGTACGATCCAGAAGTCCGTCAAAAATTGTTCTCGCGAAACGGAATAATTAAGGATGTTTGGAATAGAAAGAAAAAACAAATAACTTTAGATTCAGCATGGTTCGATGGGAGGCATGGGAAAATGAAGGAGAAGTAAAAGAAAATCTGTCACAATTAGTAGTAATGCTGTTGGGAAGTTATAACGTGTTGTCTTCCTGAAGCCAGTTATTATTTTAGTCGTGCGGCGGACGCTGAAAGGTGAAAATTATTGAGCGATTCTCCGAGGCGTTATGTTTGTATATTTTCATAGAAGAGTAATGAAATATTTGAACATATAATTAAGGACACCGAACCATGTGCTGATGTGCTTGAACTTTAGGAGCAATAATTGAAAGCCGGAAGCCGAAAATACTCAAATTCGGTATTTATATCGAGGTTAATTCGGCTCACCGCCATTGTTCGTCAGTCTCACGTGCGCTAGAAGAAGTGACGGGAAAACAAACGATTTCAAATGATGAAGGTGAACGTGTAGTCTATTTTTTCTGTCGGCCAAGAATTTCGTGTCGCATTTGTATAAATGATTAATTTTATAATTAATTTTTAATTAATCCTCGTTTTTATCGACTTTGTGACGAGTTTTGTCGATTTTTCTTGGAGTTGATTCCAACCGAGTTGTTGATTAATTTGATCGTTTTTCTTTAGTGAATCGAAAGATTGCTCTGAATAGTATTTTTTACGTTTAATAATTTCTGTCCGGTCGGTTAACTCGTTCGAAGTTAATGCTCGGCGAAGTCTCGTCACTTTCCGTGCTCTGCTGGCGTAACCAGAAAAGATACGTGAGTTGAGTGGACGGGTGTGTGCGTGTGCTGATGGCCGCGCGGAGAGTTATAATTTGCTGTGCTCGGGAATGCAATGGAGCACACATTCCCTATCGAGATTATTAATCAGTGTGGCATCTGCGAGGAGCGCTCGCAGCGCCATCTCCGATATAGTTCGAAGAACAAGAAGTAGAAGAGGATGCTGTGAGAAGAAGGACTCTCTGATTTCCTCGATAGTTTCGGTAGAGAGACAAGAAGAAAAGAAAAACGGTAAGAGGAGTAATCTTACTCGTGGATTCGTATAAAAGAGTCATGGAAAGAGAAAAAAAAAAGTGCATTCTGGACGTTCGATCGAGAATACGTATGAGAAATAATTGAAGCGAAGATTACACTCACGTTGGTAAGCAAGAAAGCGAAAAAAGGAGAATATCGAATCGGCTATATGTGGAATAAGTTATTTCGAGATGAGGAGAGAAAAAAAAAAGCGATGTGAAGATTCCCGCGTACACACGTCGACAATGAAATTCCCGACCTTGAAGCCGCCGCGAGAGCTACGCGTATGTTTTCATGTGCGAAGAGCAACGAGCCCGCGCGAGTCCCTCATCTCGAACAGAAGACCCTAAGTGACGCGTCGAGTGACGTTTCATTAACACTCGTGTACCCGCTCAACTCGTGCGCCCATATGTGCATGTGTGTATGTTTTAGACGCAATACGGTCCAGCTGCCAAACTCACCGTCCCCATTCACAGGGTGTACCAAAACGAGATTTTCAAAAAATTTCTCAATAGATCGTCAAATTCTGCAAAGAAAATGTCTCTCGTATTTTTCTCTACGATGCACCGTGTGTTGCATAGAAATTCATCAAAATTAATGAGCGAGCCAATGGAATGCTCGCGGCACGTGATTCAAGAGGGGACCCTCATCCATATATAGTCCTCGTCCGGTCCATTGGTTTCCACTTGACTGATGAATCAATAAAATAGTGTGAAAACTTATTGCTCCAGAATTTATTGACGATCTCGCCACCCTGTGAATCGGAATACCGACTTTCGATACATTCTGTATATGTTGTTGGTGCGGAGCTCCACTTTGTCGTGTAGGATGGGATCTCACGTGTACACACGCACGAGCAGAGTAAAATATAATATGGGAGGAATGTCTGGCAATGGGGCGTTGTTATAACGAAGCGAAGGCACTCTTGATCTCTTGAGCAGAGATCGCAGCCGTAGTTAACTGGACAGGGGGAAAAGGACGTGCTCAATGAGTCCGAACGCGCGTGTTACGATGATCCCTCAAGGGGCGAATGTTCGCTAGTCGCCAGGCAGGCTCGCACGAGCAATATGCATGAGACTCTGAGGCGGGATCGAAGAAATTATAAGCTGCAAGTTTCTACTTTGGTGCGTTTTTGCACATAAATTCGAGTACAGAAAATTCTTGAGGAGTAAAAAAAAAAATGGAAATCAATGCGCTGTACAGTCCCCGTCATAAAAGTTGGTTGGATTGCTACGATGTTAGAAGATTTTGTTTGTCGATGCGGTCAAAATCTGTTGAATAATCGAATGCGAAGGGACGGAAAGAGGGGAGCAATGACAGCAGCAGCAGCAGCAGCAGCAGCAGCAGCAGCAGCAGGACGTGTAGCCTATCGAGACGAGTCTATTAAATCGGTAAAAGCCACACGAGACGGCAATAGCCAAGCCAGCTTCTTCCTCATCGTCATCCATGCACCCTTCTTATCCTTTTTTTATCTTATCCCTGCTTTAGCCTTCTTCTATTTTCTTCTACTATGGTTATATTACCATTCCTTGTCGTAAGTTATCTGCCGTGACAGCGCATGCGCATACAAGTGTCTTTCTTCGTGATACCTTCTGACTCGTTCCTCCTCGTCCATTTCTTGTCCCCCGAGTTTCTTCCCTCTTTTCCGACCTTTTAACGCTCGCCTAAGCTCACATTTTCCCACCGAACAGCGAAAAATATTCCACATTTAATATATGGAATCTCTCTTCGTCTTAATCTTCATAGCTTTGGATAGAAATACGCCCCTCTATAAAACCTACAAAGAGGTCAATTTTCTTACCAGCATCTGTTAATGAGAACGACGCTCTCGGGAGTCCTAGTATTTTTGAGGATAAACATTCTGCCCATGCAGACCCTGGACAACCTTTCCTCCGCGCTCTTCCGCACGTTTTACGGCCACAACATGCACCATTAATTAACATCTTTTCCAACCTGGGATGCGCCATCAACCGGAGGAAATCCCTCGGGTCTATCCTGACCTTACCATCATTTTATTTTTCCTTTTTATTCCCTTCTCTAATATTTTATTCCTAAATTAATTTCACCATCGTTAGGAGCTTCGATTTCAGTGAAAAACGTCAACTTTAGCATGCTCATGAGAATTTATTCAACGTTTTTATTGCCCTGGCAACGCTCCAAGCCAATGAGTGCAATATTTTTCGTTCCCGAATATATAGTTTGCAATTATTTTGATTAAATATTAATTCACCCATTACTAAATTATTCCGTTGCTGAAATTTCCATGAAAAAATTCAATGAATCTCCATTTTCTTAATCCTGGACACGTTACGAGAAATTCTCGTGTAACACTTCAATCCCTACTCCTTTTTTTTGTTATTTTCTTTCAAAGAGATCGCAACAGAGATGCACCGTCTGTCTATATTCGCCATATATATGCACGTATGTATTAGCGTTTTACTCCGAACTGTAAATCAAGATGGGATTTTACGTAATGGACAACCAGCTACATCTTAATTAGGAAAAAAAGAATTGCAGAGAAATAAGTAGAAAAAAAAAAGAAACAAGGAAAAACAAGTTGAAAATAGTCTCGCCCGCGAGTCCGGCACGGAGCATCCGTTTCTACTGATCTCGGGTGGAGTTAAGGGGCGGTAGTTGCATTCTCATTAACGTCCTGCTGTGGCTTCTGAATACGCGCTTCACTTATTTATATACGCAAATATATGTATATACATATACACGAATAAGAATACAGCATTGAACTGCAGTTAAAGTTGTTAAGGACGTTCGTAAGTACAATGGCATCAAAAAGTTGAATTGGATCAAAATTCGTTTGATGCAAATGCAGTTTATTTGAGAATATAAAAAAAGAAACGAAAATCACCGCAAATTTGATGGAAAAAAAATAAAAATTCTGGCAATAAAATTATCGAGAATTGTGCTCCAAAATTTTGTTCGATTTTACAATTTGTCCAAACTTTTCATCAACGGCTCATTCATTCCAAAATTTACAACGTCATTTACTTCTTTCGGGATACACTGGTAAGAGATCCTTAATAAGGTCTAAAGAACACGAGAGTGTACAGTCAAGTTGTCGGATCCTGACTCTTTCCGAGGAGGAAACTATTTATCTTAAGCCCTCGCATGGATTCGCGGAAGGTGCAGCCGCAAGATCGTACCGAAGCTCTCGTTCTTGGAGTAATTGAATGTTGCAAGCATCAAACAAACGCGCTATATAAATACGAATGCAAGTTTCCAATATGAAAGGAAAGTTAGAAGAAACAAATGAGGAAATATATGAAAATGTTATTGACAATTAATATTTATTGATTATTTATTAATATTAAATCATGTAAATTTCGTATTCATTGATTTTTATGTAGTTAATGTATGGAAGAGTAGTTTCTCATATTAATTTGCTTACAGCACGTCATAAGCGACGAGATTTAAATGGTCGATGCAAAGCGAGCACCGATCTCCGTAAATCGAGTCCATAGAAAACTGAGCATGTACAAACGATGAGCAATTATACAAAATATAAATCGTGGAGATTTATAAAACACTTATAATAACGATGAAATCGCGTGCCAATGAAATGTCCTCGAGATCGTCTAATTATCGTGAAGATTGAATGTCCTCGTTACAGTATTTTCATTAAGGGTATACGCGATATTATTTAATCACTCGCTCCGGGTGCATGAACGCCGAGAATATTCAGTCATTAATATCATTCAGCATTGAAATTATCATCAACGACGTGATTAGCTCATTTTATTCATCTCAAAAGATATTCGAACTTTTATTGATCCGATCTTTTCATTTTTTCGTTGGATAATTTTTTTTTCTCATATTCGCCGGTAGTTGAGTGAGGACGAAGTGTCTTCCCTTTGCTATGCGTATAAATCATTTTCAAATGTATTTTATCGGCGATGTGCCAGAGGCAAAAACACGTTGGCTAAGCAAAAAGGGCTCGACGGTGAATTCTAATATGAGCGGGAGGACCTTTTACGCGATTATTTCTCTCGTTGCTCGTGCACGAGGCTCTGTCTAACGACTCACTCTATACGAGCTGTAACCATTCGTATACATATATTTATAAATTCAACATCCACATGTCCAAGGATATGTGTGTGTGCGTGTAAAACGAGAATCATATACCTCCGGTGACATAATTAATGTCTCTGGATCCTCGTAATTGCAGCTGGCTCGAGTTCGCAGAAAATTGATGATCTCTAACGCGGGTGCACCCTCTCTATACACCACACCATCCCACTGACTCTATACATATGTGTATTAACGACTGTTAATTGCCACACGATTTACTCCCCTATTCCGCGGCAGCTTTATTATCGAAAATTTCTATGCCTCCGATCTTTCGCCTCAACCTCTCTATTCCTTATCCTCGAGCTTCCCCGTCCTCCTTCTTTCTTTATGACTCTTCTCCTAATTTCCTCATTTTTCATCACGAATTCATTGCAAGAAAATGCAGCATCGCGTCAGAGCGAACTTGCCTTGAAAAACATTGATAATCAAAGCGTGGAAATTCATTACCTCTTTCGATTTGTTTGATTTTTTGAACGAACGAGTAATCTGGGTCAATATGACCCAGTGTGTCAAGAGCGAGGTTCGAAATCCAGTGCATACGAAAATGACAGCTTATTTGACGAAATGCAATTGTCGAGATGCAATAAAATCTTGGATTATTCGTAAGCCATGTAAGAGCAAGTACGATCTCTCGATACGACGCGAACGCGAGTGGCTGGATGCTTGCATTGTGGAAAAAGAGAAGAAAAATAAAATAGCAGGCTGAGGTAATCGGGCATTTTAACGAGATAAATCACTCTTGGGGCTGGCTTATTTTCGCACGTGCATGACGTCGTTGCGGCTCGCTGAACTGACCGAGTCCTGCGACCAAGTACTTGCCAGAGACTTTCGTTTTTCTTGCGACCAACTAAAACGTCAATATACATGTACATTCATTTTGCAATATATATGTATGTGGGAAATAAAAAAAATGCTTATAAAATATTGCAAAAAAAAATTGATAAAAAATAATGTTATCCAAGATAAACGATTGCATGATACGAAGTTATGTATACTCGGCTTGCCGAGCACACACGTTCCGACCATATAATATAGCCGTGGCCCGACGTGTGTGCCCTGTGCATTTTTCGCATAACCATGCTGACCCACACGACCCTCGAATTTCGCATGCATTCCTTAGTTCCAACCGCAGAGCTCAAATTGCGTCACTAGACTTTTATCCTTATTCACATAAAACAAAATAAATAAATAAAAAATTGATAAAGAGAAAATTACTCGGTTTTCGAAAATCGAAGGCTACATTTTAGTTCGTGGTTTTCTTCACTCTTTTACTCCGTTTCATATTTCTTCGAACTTCCGGCTTACGTAAAAAATGAAAAATTGAAAAGCAAAAGTCGTTGCTCCACGTTGAAAGTTGCGTGTATATACCAAGATATTTTTATTACGTCAGGTCAGTAACGAACGAGGCAGACGTCGACTATGTGTACGCGTAAATACGACGCGACAGCTACTTTTGTCCGAATTTCATAATTCGCTGGAATCAGAACCCTCTTGCTCCAAACTTTCTCGCACTTTTCGAGAGAGATCTCGGTACAGAATGATCGAGCACTCGACGCGATTGCAGTTTTTCACGCACGTCGTCGTATCGTCGAACGAAATTATTTCGACCGTATTGCTGCGGCGATTCTAGAATTTTTTTAATTACTCTTAGAATTCGAAAAAAAAAATAAACAAATCACTTCGGGGCCCCTCAACATTGAGAAAAAAAACATTTCATTAAGAACGTTCATTTACATTCTTGCTTTCGCATTCCGCTCATTTTCTCTGCGAACACGATTTGAGAATTTTTGTTTTATTGTTTTTCACGTTCCTCATTTGATCTTTGACTTTTCATTTAGGATTCCCGTTATACAAGGATCGGGATTAACAGAACATCTCGAAGCGGAGCCACATATATGCAGCAATACTTTCGATTGCTCGACGCTATATACTTTCGTTTCGATCCGTCATGCCCGGATGATCCAGCACGCGAGTAATTTCCCGTGTCTCTATATGCATGTTTATGGGTTTGAGCGTGCGTGTGTGTTTCTGTTTCTTTTTTTTCGATGTATTTGTAGGAAGATTGCATAACCCTGGCAAAAGAAAAACAAGGAAAAATAATATAAGCCACGATCGTATATACAAAATGAAAACGAGACAAATGTGTGTAGACCCGATCGGATTAATCTCCGAGATATTGTATCTGATGTAATTATTTCACCCGTAATTGAAGAGAAAATTCAATGCTCCAAATCACTCCGTGAAACTTTTCAATGAATCTGAGATGCTGAAGAAAAAAAAAAAAATAGAACAGTAACAATCGAATCCAACTCATGATTTTCGTGTCAATCTTGACTGATCGATTCTTTTCATCAGTCAACTTCCTGCTCGCTTATCCATACATACCTCTCCCGGCGTGTAATCTTCGCAATGAGAAACTGAGAATAATTATTCATTGATATACTTGAGCTTAACACTGGGAGATTAGAAATGAGAAATAAAAAAAATTCGAATAATTGGGTTAAAAGAAAAAATCGCAACATCTTAGGAAATTATTTTTTTCCGAAAAAAAAGAGCAAAGTTGATCTTGAGGAATTGACTTTTCGAATCCACAAAGAATCTTATGTCCATCGTAAATATAAAAGAGTCATTGTCGTTTTTGTTTCGTCGCAAAAAAATAAATATAAAGATTGTGATTTGTTTGGTTTATTAATTGATTGGCCAATTAAAGTGGCCCTTGGAATACCGTAAGGAAACAAGGTAATCGCGAGTTGAGTTGTACAGTTCGTGGCGATAAGCTCGTACGTATAAATCTTGCAGGTAACAAGTTCATTGGAGATAACGACGGGGGAATAAAGGGAACACACAAAATGATTTTTCGCGAGCGCGCCTGCGCGGGGAACGCTTCCTGGTATCAAAGCGAAAGGGTTTAGAGTTTACGGTGCTGTGAGCACAACGCCGTAAACCGGATAAGTGAGTGAGCCAGACGAGGAAGAGAAAAGATGAGGGGAAAAGAAGCTGCAAGAGGATGGTTGATTTTTTCGCACACATACATGAACACGAAGCTAGAAGAGATTTGCCATTTTGTAGTTCGTACGGTTTTGCTATAAAATCGGCGAGTGGACTTTGTTTTCAGCATTACATGGACATTTATTTTACGGGAGAGGCGCGCTCTTTTGCTCTATCGAAACGAGCTTTTGCAACAAGGATCAAGATCCTTGTGGGATTCCGACCCAGCTTCATCGCCATTCTCACTTCCGCTGTGATTCTTTCCGAACACGAGCTTATAAATCGTTCGAAAAGACGTAGGCTTCCGGCATGTCAAAACATAACATTTGGATACAGGAAATAGAAGTGGACCACGTGAGGAAATCAATGTACAAACAATTTTGTCGACACATGAATTTTTGTGAAATTCAAACTATACGATCAGAGTGGGCGTTGCGTAAGATTTCTATACAGTCGAGTAAATAATTCAATTTGGCTATAGCTTCTAACGGTTCCAAACGACAGGCAGTCGTTGACGGGAAGCCGTCAACGAGTGAATCACAAAACACGAGAAATCTATACGGTCCGAAAAGTCATCTCCGGAAATGAACGGAATAGATAGAGAACGACACGCTGAACATAGAAGCCCTCAGGGATTTTTCTCGGCAAGGCACCGTTGATCACTTTATCTTACGATTTATTGATATCTCGCGAATGATCAGTTTTTAAAAATAGTCACTGAGGACTTTTCGATCAGGAATTCCAAAGCTTCACCTCTTCCCTCCTTTTCTATCGGGAATGCCGAAGGCAATTCAACGTCTCACTTGCCCTGCTCGGGTGAATGTGGCCGCCCATAAATCATTCAAAATCATTCAACTGCCGATCTTGGGCCTTAAATATCTCGATGCCTCGAGAAATTCCGGCTGAGAGATTAATTGCACGAAAAATATTTCAATCGCCGCGCGTTGCGATATGACCGCTAGATCCGTTCTTCGAACGTGGAAAACACGCCGGTTCAAGATTGTAAACATCGTCAATCAATAATCCCGTAACTCACGGAATTAATGCGTGAAAAAGGTCACACGCGCCAATTCGATCAGCGATTTAATTCGCGTGCCAAAAATCTCGTTATTTTTTGACCGAATCCTTCCCTTCCAATGTCTATTATTATAGAAGTGTTCCCATAATTTGAAAAAAAAAAAAGTCTCGAATTATTTTCATTTCGAAGGAAATCCGGCCGCCGAGATAGAGAATCTGAAGTCGACAGAAATGAATGTTCGTCACTTGTTCGCGAGTTCACGAGGCGCGATGTCAAAATTTTTGGACCAATGGTCACGATTTTAGCCGTTGAAATCGTGGATAACCGCGCGGGTTCGTTATCGACATGATATATTGTCAAAATTCACGTGATATATGCAGAATGTTTTAAAAATGAACGATGAAACGCCAATCTCGGAGGCGAAAATGGCCGGCGAGGTTAAAAATATCCCCGGAAATGACGCGTGTCTCGAGAGGTTACAGCGGGAGGTGAAAATTTCGCACTTTTCCAAGCCAATACATCAATATTAGAATAGAAAAAAATAAATAACCCACCTAAATTGATTATTCTCAGGCTCTGAGCTGCTTGAATTCATTCCCGAACAAAGTCATCGACCTCAACAACTTAATGGAAACTCATATGCCTAATTCGGTAAAGACTTCGTCCGATAATATCGGATTGATTGACACGACCCGACGATTGCCCAGATCGCGATCCATGACCTCGACTATACGAAATTGTGACGTTACGTCTTCACCCGATGCGGAAGGTAAATTCTCAATCGAAACTTTCCGCAATAAATAAATTATCATCTGTTCATTTATTTTTGCACATCGACTTCGTGCTCAGAAACAAACTGTAAAAATTATATTTATCGAGAATAATTTTATAAAATGATTACCTCCTAAAAATGATTTAACGTTCAGCGTTGAATAAAGTTCAATGACAAAATCGAATGTACTGATTCATTAAATGACTTATAATCATTTTTCGTCGCTTGAAATGGCTTCCAGACAAATTGACGCATTGTCGAGTGGAGCCAGGATCAGTAACGAGTTATTATTCTCTTGCGACTTATGATCGTAGTCGTACACGTCATGGGATTTGTAAACGAAAGTATTACCGATTGCGTGGTATCAAGGGTTCGACGATACGACGTCGTCCAGGACCACTCGGGCAGCTACTCGTATTTATTGCGAGTAAATTGGCTGTCTGCACAAGAGCCATGGTCCTAGTTCCATCTTGGTACATATTCGAGCGTATCATATCGATTTTTTTTCAGAAGTAAGAACAAATTCTATTCATTATTTTTCATTACGAAGAATTATTTATTTTTCATTATTTGAACTTTAATATACTGCGAAACAGTCGGATAAATAAATTAAATGTACATCAATGGAAATTCATTTCGGAAGATAATTCATTTTCTTTTGCAAATAGAAGACAATTAAAAAATGCACAATGCGGACCATCTATGGACTGGAGCACTTCGATGTCGGCTCAAGTTACAACCTACAAAGATGACAACACGGAAGTTGGTAATTTTATCAGTATTATGAGGCCTGCCGCTGTCCAGCTGATTGCGGACACAACAATCGTGAGTTTTACGACAAAATAATCTTCATTCGGATCTTAAAGTGTGGACCTGGAAATATTTGAAAATGGAACTATCCCTTCGCTATTTTTCCATCAGCTCAAGCGATGGCTTCAAGCAGTTGCTCTGACCACCGAACCACCGTCCCCGGAACTCGTTAATGCAACGCGAACCACGGAAACCATCGATTGCTGGGCTTACGAGCTCTTTTTTCATCTCAAATATCTGCAAGTCAACCGCGCTCGAAGCGTCCAAAAAATAGTATGAAATTATCCTCAAGTATTATTTTCCATGAAGCATGAAAAAAAAACACACACACAAAAAAAATGAAAAAGAAAAAATTAATTATCACGAAATTAAATCGAATTTTCCAAGGTATCCGGAGCCGGAGAATCTTCAAGATTGGACGACGAAGTGACCCACATTAATCTCTGGCACCGATTAGTTCAGCTTCGGGATAACTACATTATTTTATACGAGACTCTGTACGACGAGCCAAAGATTCACGAAACGATGCTACCGATATAAAGCGAGGAAAAAAAACAATGAGAAATACCAACTCGACATGTCAGAAAAAAAAAATTTTATACAATGATAAATCATTTGAAAACTCTGTGAACTGATCGTATCATCCAGCTCCTTATTCATCATTGATCGCGAGTTTCGTATGTAGCACAATGAGACCGAAAATAAACAGGAATAATAAATAAATGAAATTTCAACCGGAAATAGTTGGACGTGGAAAAAGTTAATTGGAAACTTGAGGAATTACTATACATTTTTTGACCTCGTCGTGTTTTTTCTTCTCTTTTTGCTTGTTACGTTTTCGCCATTTTATTTCCAGTACTTTTGCTACAATCGCTGCTGCCAATCCACACCCTGGTAAACTGTAAGTTGTAACATTCTTATCTCTCTCAACAAAATTATCATTGTCAATCTCGAGAAGGAGGCGAAGAGGAAGAAAACGGGAAAAAGAGAACGGGAGCGCGGGAGGAGGTCCGTCAAGAAAAATCTCCCGTCGCGGTTGATATTTCGACACGACCTAGCCAACACACGAGATGGAACCAAACTCCCTCACTCTCATCTGACACGCCGCGCACGCCATTCTTACCACCTATAACATTTATAAGTCAGGCGAATATCGTGATCTACGGTCCATCGAGGTACACACCGTAACCAAAAACTTCCCAATCGTCCTCATATACCTTCTCCACGAGAA
Organism: Campopleginae sp. 14b; assembly: GCA_030522525.1. Lineage (NCBI taxonomy): Eukaryota > Metazoa > Arthropoda > Insecta > Hymenoptera > Ichneumonidae > Campopleginae sp. 14b. Next base: position 12,270 of record JAPYYS010000824.1, on the reverse strand, counting down.
TTAAAAAAAAAAAAACAAAAAAATCCAGGCAATAAAATTCGATTAAGAGAAAAAATTGGCTGAACGAGGAGAAAAAGGTTCTACAAATTAAATCGAAATATTGCCTTTTCACCAACTCGAATATTGTTGCAGAATAATCTAAAAATACGTCAGCGCTGGTCACTAAAATTTTCACTTCTTGAATTCAATAGATTTTGATTATAAAAAATAAATAAAAAATGAGCATAGATTTTCACATAACGGTCTTTCTCAACTCTTTAACTAAAAGGTATGGGAAAGCGACTGGAGGGCTCATCAGGATCGAGACTCGAGCGATCTTATACACACGATCCTTCGAAACGATAGACGTGTATATTACATTATACATATTTTTATTCGTCCCTAATCGATGTTACGTCACAAGATGGTCTCTCGGGTCTGATGGTGTCCAGTGGATCATTAAATTGTCCCTTAACCTGGACGACCTTCCTGCTTGAAATCGATCACGTAATCAATGCCTCGTTAATCGAATAAAAAAAAATTTTAAAAACAAGAGGCCTCGCATCGTATCAATTAGAAAAATGAAAAATTCAAATTGGTGTGTCAAAGAAAAATGGTTCTTCTTAATCATTGTCTGCACGAATAAAAACATTAAATGGAAATTACGTAATTAATATGATGAATAATTGGACAAGCGGATCATTAAATCAAATTAATTAGACACATTGAATAGATTTTTTCCGATTGGGTTAAAAATTTGAATTTTTTACGCGAAATATCGATGAATGTTAAATTTTACAAGTGATCCGATCGCGCTTGGGAAGGCTTGGCCGGGTGCACTGCTTTCCTCAACCAACTTAGGTAAGAGGTCTGTGACGAAAAGGAAGACAGACAAGCACGATCGTGAGGTTAAAAAGAAAATAATTGAAAAACAAAACAAAAAACATGGAAGGCAGGAAAATAAGAATAAGAAATGTTTTATTATTTGCCTCACGAGGACGAGAGGCCTCCACACCCACGATATTAAAAGGCGAAGCGTGTGCTTGTGATTCTCGCTCTGTGGCTCCCATGCACGCGCCCGAAGGTTCGTCACGACGAGAAAAGTTAGCCAAGCCAAGTCAGGATAGTCAGAAGCTCGGTAACTGTGCCCAATGTTTTAAATATCTATACACGTTGGATGGGAAAGTCAATGTTACCTTTGTAATGGAACGACGGGAACTATGGCGAGCCGAAGAATCGAGACAGAGACAAAGATTGTAGGCCCACACACGACGACATAATCGACAAACGTGTATAAGAATAAAGTATCGTGCACTTCGCTTGAATCACATCCGAGTCTTATTGTGAAGGAACTAAACCCCTGGAACGATCCAGTGACGTCCCTCGCGGTCCCCACGAGATTAGTGATGTAATTTTTTATTTATTTTTTTATTTTTAATTATTTATTTATTGCTGCGATGCACCTTCGTCGAGATATGATTGCGAAGAAGTGAGCCATTTGGATGCAGCGCAGTAGACTCGGTTTTACTAATTGTTCAATGTCCGGTAAATGGGCAATGGGTCAATGTAGAGAAAAATATATGGCAGAACTCTTTCCTTCGGAATGGCCAAACCTAATGACATAAGATTTTTCCAGCACTGGAGTTGATTGTGCAGAGAAAACGTAGGGCAGACAGGGGAATATTGTTTGCTCGCAATGTTGCAGAGGTTTGTTTAGTTGTTTTATAGCGCAAAATCATTACCGACCAATTTCGTGCTCCGTAAAACTCGGAAATTGCCCATCGGATGGGAAATAGCATTTTTCACGAAGAGACCAAGGGTCGAGGACTTTGAATGCCAAGGAATATTAACAACAAACTGCGCAGTTGAGAGTTAAGGAAACTTTTCAACGTCGTAGAGTGTTGTCCGATGGTTAATTGTACGATTGGAGTTTCACCGTTTTTGCGTAAAAGTAAACGAGGAAGAGTCCAGTGTAGTTGATATACTAATTTTTCTCTACTTTGGATAAATTATGGTACAGAGTAGCCGTGAAAGAGAGACTTATTTTCATGCACGCACGTAATCACTCTTGAACGGAGGAATAGCTTGGTACGTTTATTTCCGTTATCGCGGGTGCCTGAATCACTTTCCACGCGCTTGTAATTTATATACAAATAAAACACCTCGTCCATGTTTTTTTTTTTTTATATATATAGGGTGTCCGAATAGTCACTCCTCCAGATTGACAGGTTGACTAGAGTGCTCAATTCTGAAGAGGAAAGTCTATAGCCATTTGTCTCTCCGTTGCACCGTTCCAGAGATATTAATTAAAACTAAATTGACGATCAATAGAGACGAATTAGATGATGACGATTGTCGGGACTGGTTTGCGACTGTGAAGGGCCGAGATGGCACCGAATGATCACCACAAATGGAGTAACAATGCCATTAATAAGGACGCGTTGGAGGAAAAAAATGTCCAAGGACTTTTCTGTTCTGCGTGGAAGGATGGATCGAATAACGCAAAAATCTAGAGTCACTTGAAGGACACCCCGTATGCGGATATACAGGCAAAACGTAAGATGTGTGACGCGGGGCTCGAAGAGCCCGTGTAATCCTTCGTATTATCGCGATCTCGAAGGCACTCTCGTCGCGCCACACGCAGCTCATATAGCTCGCCACGAGAAACCCGATGATTTATGACGAACACAATCCATCGGTAATCCAAAGGATATAAATTATGGGGACACGTTTTCGCGCCTCTTCTCGCACGCGTCTCAACCTCCGGCTAAACTTTGAGCGAGTTCCATATATACAATTTTCTTTTGCCCTCCGTATCCTTTCACTCGGACCAAAAGTCGACGACTTACAGTTTTCAACATTTCTCTCAGCATCGTATTTCTCATAAAACCAATTAAAAAAAAATAGTTGTCCTTTTTGTTGATGTTCGAAACCCAGAGTCTTCTATTTCAGTTCTTTGTTCCCGAGAGCATTCGTCTCCGCGGCAACGAACATTGCCATTATTCCTCATACCCGATAAATTCAGGAAAATTTTCGATCTTAGTGCCCAGGGCGAATGCCTGGCGAGAAAGAATTGATCAATATATTCGAAGCACGATCGGGAGCTCGGTGCGTATAATAATAATTCCTTCTCCGCTCCTTCGAATTGAGCGTAAAATACAGCTTGTTATGCATACATATATTTATTTCTCATATTTGCTAAGGTTCATGTGCTCGTATTATGCACGAATGAAGATGAATAACCGCAGCTTTACACTGCAATGATTCTCCCCACCCCCTCTCCCTGTTCTCGTGCTTCGTAACAGATATACTAAAACGGATGCTGCGCGTACGGCCATAATTTATTTTTAGATTTACTAACGATGACAGATCGGTATCGCAAATGTAGGCAGTCCTGAGAGATCGAAACCCCTGAGGAAGATCAGTGTTGTACGCGAACGAGCTTCACTCGCATGTATTAAATAATTGACCGTTTTCTATTTATAACTATTTGAAGAGTAATAATCGACAAAGGAACGAGCATTGAAAAATCGAAACGGAACTAATGAACGTGAATCCGAGAAAATAAAACAAAAAAATATGCGAGAAACGACGAAAAAGTTAATTTTCTAAAATGGAGAGAAAAACAGAATGACACTGCGATTTTCAAACACGAATATAAATTGCTTTATTTTCGATATAGTTGGAGCATTGGAAAGGTTTCATGGATTACGGAACTCTTCGGTAAAATGCGCATGGAATTATGAAATTAAAGATATACCGAGAAAAAAAAAACCTGAGACTTTCTCCAGATTTTCATCGAGCCCAAAGCGCTGCTGGTGCTGCTGACCTTGACATTTCACCCATCGGTTCCACCTACGATATAAACGGATCGCGTCATGTAATCACCCAAATTTCTTCGGCCTCCTGCTCCTCCTCCGCATTTGAAAACTGCTTCGAAAAAATATTTGAAAAAGTTGCTCAATCGCTTCGATCTCGCAAAAGAAATGGGACTGCTTGTGGTTCGTTAGGAAAAGGCCCGAGTCTCGTAATGTATTACGACGATCGTGAAAATTAAGAAAGTCTATTGGACAGCCATCATTTTTATGGTGCAATTTGTTTCTTTTCAATCGTTAACGTCAACGGCATCGATCATTAATTAATCCGATTCATGATACTTGAAAAAAAATCAATAAAAGCATTGAGTCCTCGAGGCCAAGGAATTACATCGAAAATTAACTCGAAGATTCATTTTTAATGTTTGACCCATTGTTCGCGAAGTTTCCGCTCGCAGGCTTTCCTGCCAACTGCAATCGAATGCAATTTCAATCGGTTGAGAGATCACTCAGCTGAAATACCATCATATTAACTTCATGACGACTCGAGAGACTCTGTTTAGAGAGAAAAAAAGCCGCGTTCTGTTTGGAACAAATGCGAAAACGTTTGGAAGGAGCCCCTGGCTTTGCGAGTCAGTCATGTCTCGTCCATTGGTTTTCATGTTGGTACGTGTACAAACATTCGGAACGTATGCGGACGCTCGGTGAATTCCATTCTTGAATTTACGACTGAAAAATCCTCGTGAAATACTTGAAAAAAATGTTCTCGCGTAAATTACTGCCATGTGCGAGTGTGGAATTTGCCATGCACCGAGAAAGAGAGAAGGAAAGAAAAACCAATTGGAGGAGAGTCAAAGATAAATCTCCAGTCTCTATTTTACGTGTTTGAGACAGGTGTGCGGCTGTGTGAGTATGTGTTGTGCGAAACGGCCGACAGTACGTGTAACGAGACACGTCCTTCACCTTCCAACACCTTCAACAACTTCATCTTCATCGACCACCATTTCAAATGAAATTTTATTTTTCAAAAAATACGCAAAAACTTCATGATCTATCGATCAAGTCCTTTCCATGAATTGGTAGCGGGGATAATTCGCATTTTCCTGACGTTTCGAAAAGTCACCGCATGACCACAATTCTTCCCTGAAACATCGTTGGCACTCGTCCTTAACGATACATGCCAGTTTTTAGAATGAAACGTGGGAAATCTTTAAATTTAAACGAAACCAAACTGGAAGCCTCGGAAAGCCCTGGAAATAAAAGAAATATCGAGAAATATATTAAAATCTAATGAGAAGAATGAAAAAAAAAAGGAGCTCAGTTTTTCAAATGTCTAAATTCGGTACGATCTCGCCTGTCGCGTAAACGAAAAAAGTTTTTACCTTTTTATCAACGTTAACAGCCCCTGATTGTTGTTAAAAATTTTCACCATGAACACGTTGAGTATGGAAGGTATAATCGATTTAACAGGCAGGATTTTCGTTGTCACTAAATATCGGTATTTCTCTTGAGAAAAAGAAGTTACGATCGTAAACATAATAAAAGGAGGAAAAATCTTACGAGGTCTTTCAGGAGAAGGATATTTTAAGTTAAAAAGTTGGTGAATTGAGAAAAACTTCAAGGCAAGCTGGAAAGTGGCCTATGCAGAATGGCAACGGCTGACATTGGTGAGAAAATAAAGTGCAAGAAGATATAAATATTGTTTGTGACGAGAGGGGAGGAGTTTAAAAGAATTGGTCTCGCGAGGCAGTTATTTCTTTGTCGTAAATCAAGAATCCCACGGCAGTTTGAACATTCAAAGGCTTTCTCTCGACACGAGGAAAGAAAGAAACGAAAACACGAGAGCAATACTCTTCCAAGTTGAAAATATTTAATACATATATATTTGCGTGTACAGTGAAGAGAGCACCAGGAGTGAAAAATATATTTGAGAATGAAAGAATATCGTGTTACATCGAGTACACGCGATTTGCGTTAAATTTCAAGTCTACGACGTATCCAAAGTTGCCCTGAAAGCTTGTTGACCTGACGATTTCACGCTTGTCTCTTTCGTGTTTATGTCTACTTACATATATATGTGACGCTGGCTATGTGCAAAGGGAAAAAATATCACACTGGAATATCGATAAATATCCATACAAATGTATTCGTAAATGATTCTGGTACTACGAGTGATTTAAAATATTGCTAAATCATTCGGTTTATTCAGGCACTCACGCCCACACTCCGATGACATGGTGAAATCCGCATTCGTCCTTCATATTCCAAAATGTCTTGAATGCGTGCAACACGACAATGAGCATTGATTCTTCCCTCGTAAAACACACCCAGGATATTTATAGACGGGGCATATTTCAATATCATATCACGCCGGATCGGGGGAACGAGATAAAGGCTTACTTTACATCTTTTCGTGTACTAAATCCTGAAAATTAATTCGCCAACTCGGAGGATCTTTGGCTGCCACAATTCTAAGGACGAAGGGCTTCAGGATTGTTAGTCTGCGACGTACCATGTTAAAAACATAGGAAAATTCGAAATTATTAGAATTCGATGAAATTTGGTGAGCATACTCTTTAGTATTAAATATGAATATACAGATTCTTCAAGATTTTTCCTCTGCATAGTTTTCGAGTAATTCAACACAAGAGTTTGCATGCATAAGCATAGGATTCAGATATATATATAGGTATATCTTTTGCATTTTGTACACTCAAATTATTCAACAACTATGCAGGAGAAAAATTGAAAAAAAAAAAGCTTGTATCATCGTATCTGATGCTAAAGAGAATTATGACCAAATTTCATTAAATTCTTGGCATATTTTCGTGTGTAGTAAACCTCCTTAATCGATATCTCGTGAACGGTTGATCGGAGGGAAAATGGGCTCGGAACTTTTCTCTTGACAGGATTGTCCATTCGACACGTGGAGTGGATGTGAGCCATGCGAGTTGTGAAAAAATACGAAATTAAAATGCATGTGAGTGGAATCTCGCATGCAGAAGGAACTTTTCATACTGTTTAGCGAGGGAATTATCGAACTATCGTAAATGGCTGTAATCTCGTGGAAGTGATCATTACTTGGAGATTTTTCGTAGCTGGACTATCGGGGCAAATTAAGGAGATTTCTCTGGCACGAAGACATGCATACGTAATGAGATCTGGGGGGATTTTCCTGGCGAGTGTAGCGGAGAAACGAAAGAGAAAGAGCGAGAATGTTGATCTCGTGGTATGACAAAAAACTGGGGGATCTTGAAAACGAGTTTCCAACGCTTTCCTGGACACGCAACGGAACATTAAAGCGCACCATAAGCGTCGCTAAATTATAATGTAATTCGATGTATCGATATTTTCAACAGATCACAAAATCTTCCTCCGAATCTCTGATGTACTTAACAAAACGGGAAAAAGACGTAAAAGCAAGCGATAATAAAACGCGTTACGGAATAAATATCGTTGCATCGAGTTACGTAACAAACCCATAACCGGGTGGACTTCCATAAACGCTCAATCGAATTAATCACCTTGGCAAACGGCGAAAGTAAAGAAGGAAAAAACCGTCCACAGGAATAACAAAAATTAAGAATAAAAAAATAATAAAAATGATAATCCTCTGCAGCTTAAACTCGTTTCTCTTACGAGTCCGAGAGATTCCTCCCGACCCCCATGGGCTTTTTCATCCTCAACATATCCGTCACGTCGCTCGCATAATAATGAGACGATCTTTTGCCCCGATACCACGACGTAAACAAAGTTTTCTTTGATCACCGTAATAACAACGATCTCGCTTCCTTTTTCTGTTATTTTTTTTTTTTTTTTTTGCATTCCATTCGCGCAAGTAAAGCCAGTCACATGTGTCCCATACAGCAGCTGTTTTACTTTCATCGCGTTTACGGATGTAACACCGCGAAGTAGAGCATCTCTAAGGTCACACGTTTTTTTTCACATTTATTCGCAAATTTTGAGGATTTTCTCACTGAAATTCGTCAACTTTGTATTTAAGCATGAAATTATTTGAAGCTTTTTGTAACTTTCGAATCGGCAGACAGACTCTCGAAAATTCCGGCTTTTACAAACACGTGATAGATTTAAAAGATCTGGAGTATAAATTCTTATGAAAAATGCGATCGAAAGCCAATTAAGAAAAATCTGATTGAATGAACTTTTCAGTGAAATGTGTACGCAATAAAGTAATGAAGGAAAAAATAATTAAAGAGTTTATTGATTGATTTAAATATTGAAGGAACAATTTCTAGTTATTTAATAGTCGAAGAAAAGTTTATTTTTCGGTTCATATATTTCAACAGGGAGATTGCAAGTTCGAGCCGAATCAATTGACGTATAAATACGCAGCTAATGTGGTCCAAAGGTTTTAAATATTCAACGCGATTACATATTTCGGATGTAACCTTGGAGAAAGCAGCGGGTGAAATCACGTGGACTTCATAATCCCGTGTGTTATGTAACGGAAACGAGATCTTGCCCAATTATCCAATTTTTTAACAACCTCGAAGAGGACAATTACTTAAAAATTCAATAAAGTTTAATTCGTTCATTCCATTTGTTTGTTTACTAGTCAACGTGGAATTTCATCCTTTGTTTTAATTTTATCAATGTTTTCCGACCTTTCGTTGGCGCACTTGGCCAAATTGCACTTGGCCACTGCATCGGGACACTGGGGGTCAATTTGACCCGGAGCATATTTCCCCATGTCCGCTATCAAGAAACCGTTTGGGTGGTTTTTGTTGAGAAAGCTCTGAAGTACGATTTTCAAAAAAAAAAACATTGGAGAACATGGAATTTTTATTAATTTGGAACGACGAGCAGAAGATAAAATTGAATACCCGTTTTTCCTTCATAATTTCGCGGTTTAATCTGGGCCAGGCCTTGAACTCGAGTTTTGCAAAAGCCTGTATAGATGCAATGCCTTTTCCAGTACATTTATCCAAGAACATTCGACACGTCGTATATCTTTTGATCATAATCGAAGAGCACCGGAAATCTCATAATATCCGTGCGGGAATTCATTCCTCGATGTTTCGTAACGGTGATGGGTTCTCGAAGTGTGCGAGCGGAGGGTAAAGGGCTTCTATATGAAGGCTCTAAGTACATGTTCATACATGGCAAAGGGAAATGAGAGTTTCGAAGAACTATCCACGTTATTGCTGCCGCGAAGGTCACGGTGACCACCTGATTGGAGAATAAACACCCTACCTGACTGGATGATCCTTTGGGCGTGCGATATGCGAGTTTGGAATGAACTGAAGGGCGTAAATCGAGAATATTCACAGGGAGATCGCATCCTTTTGAGCTTTAAGCAATCGATATAGTCTTTATGTATCTCGCAGTGTGGAACAAAATCATAGGTACTTTGGGGAACTTCTATTGGACGCTCTTCTGAGGATATTGAAGGTATATCCCTCAGACCAAAGAGAAAAACAAGAGGAAAAGGAAAATAGCAACCTCGGCTAGCAACGTTGAGTGCCTCGCGGCTCAGAGGGCAATGCACCACTTCTCTCTCTCTCTCTCTCTCTCTCTCTCTCTCTCTCTCTCTCTCTCTCTGTCTCTCTCACTCACTCTCTCTTTCCCTCTGTGTCTCTCGATCGTTCACAAGAACCGCGAATGAGATTGCATCGCGCCTTGCCTATTATCCATAGGCATACTCGTACGTTGCAGATAAGCTGGTGCAAATTTCACCCGCCATTTTACTTTCGGACTATGGGGATTCGGGCAAGCTCACCTTGCATCTACCACGTTGAGTAATTCCATTTGAGTCCCTCGAATCTCGTAGATCAAGCTCATTAACCCATTAAGTCCCAAACGGGCACTTTTTTTCGGCCGATATTCAGTGGCGGATCCTTCCATGAAAATTATTGTGAAAAAAATCAGGCCCAACCATATCCGACGGGAAATTTGATCATCTTTCAGAATCCGCTCTTAAAATTTGCAACAAATGCCACCCAAAAAAGTTGTGATTGTTTATTTAAAAAAAAAAAAAGTTTTTGGCATGCAATTTTTTTCCCATCGACCCCTTCGATGAAATCCAAAATCGATGGGGACTTAATAGGTTAATATTGTTAGTTTGGGACTTGAAAATTTGCATGGATCTCGATTGGAGCTGACAACGGACCAGCAATATTGCTCGTCCTAATTGACACTATACTCTCTTACACAACAGCTCTTACGTCTGGGGCCTGTTGCGTCTATGTATTTAAATTGAGTACATAATATTTGTATGTACAAGGGATTTTACGTGAAGAAAAACGAGGCCCATCTCGGTGAAGATTTTATGCAGGATCCTTGTATCTCTTTATCTATTCACAAATCGTCGTTCCGGTATGTTGAACATCGAAAGAGTAAAAGGGAGGGCGAAAGGGAAGAAAAAAGGGTGAAAAAGGAAAGACTTCTGTTGAAGATCGGTGAATAAACGTGAACCATGTGCGCAGGAAGACACGAAGATTCTCTCCCTGCTCGTGGTCTTTCTCGTGGCTCAACAGAAGCAACGTGCAACAGCAGTCGTACCACTCGTTCGAGTTCAAAGACGTTTGTATCGAAGACGAAGAATGTTTCGCGTCTTTACATTTATAAACATCGCACTCGCTTACTTTTTTTTAGGATATCGGATGGAGCAGCATTATTTGTTTATTTGAAATGCAACAATGAATTTGAAATAAATGAAACTATAAAGATTGACGCGCTCGTTGTTCGCGAATCATGGCTTTGGAAAGACGCATCGCGATAGTGACCTTGGCCAGACGAAACCTTCGAATTGAAATTACGAAGCAACGGATGTGAAAAAAGTTCGAGCCTCTTCGAAAGGGCTCGCGGTAAGGCAAGAAATTGGCAATCACCTGCGTTCGCTTACGGTACACCTGCAATTAACACCTGGGGAATTTCATCCACGGAGTATATTTCGCTCTCGCCGTTTCACATCAAGTTTTCTTGAGAGGAACCCATAAAAATATAATGGAACAAAAATGAGGATAACATGGCGTTCGGGAAGCCATGCATGTTTCGGAAAATCTGTCTTCGGGGCTATCCGAGACTAATGAATGCCAGGGAAACATCCACGCAGCTTTATAAATCTCCATTTTTCACTTTCTGCATGGAATATTCCTTTGAAAAGCTTCACCCTCGTTTGTCTGCAGAGATGTGTGAATATATAAATGAATGTTGAGCATAAGAAACTCGGGACTGTCGGGCTTATCGCTGTAACTGACAAGCGTGGTACTTGTCCGAGACAGTGTGGCTTATGGGTAGAAATCTCGGGAGCTTCGCAGCGTCCATCATTGATAAATCGCTCTCGGGAGGGACTCTTGGGCTCCGCACCCGAATGAATGTTCAGAGATTTTTCCATGTAAATAAATGTGTGTGCGTTTCTTGGATAAGATCAAACTTGACGTTAAGAAAATCTTATGCACCGAGGAAGACGCGCATATACATCCGCATGTAACTATAATAGCTAGGCGTCATGGAGGCGTGGAGGAAGCCGGAGGGTAAGAACGCGAGTTTGGCCGGGAAAGGTCGTGGCACAATGACGCGCGTCGAGAGCGTCGAGCATCTGCCGCGTGCTTTTCGCTCGTGCTACCCTCCCTGCATTCTCCTGTCCGGAGGTGCTGCATCAAACGATGCTCTCGAGTGTGGCGAAGGGCGAGGTGCGCACATTATACCAACATAGATACTTTCAACAAGTTTAAACGGAATTTGAATATTTCTAAAATGCAATTATTCAAAACTTACAGGATGATCGTTCGACATTCTCGGCTATGTCTTCGATTTAAAAAAAACTCACATACGAAACTGCTATACACGAAATAAACTCTGCACAAATCTAGAAAATAAGAATTTCTCATTAATACGATAAAACAGAAACTTTTTTTTTTCAAAACTATTTTCGGATAATTTCTCGATAATTTCATCATCGCGACGTTTTCAAGGTTAAAGATTCCTTCCCGATCACGAAATGAAGCGGGAAAATCAATATTCACAGCAAAAAAAAAGATCGACCGAAAATTACGAACCGAAAAAATAAAACAACGCAGCAAAAGGATAAGTACCTTCGCAAACATGCAAAGTAGGTTATTGAAAAAATTCGAGACGATGAGACACTTGAGTAGCTTGAAAAACAGAAGAGGAAATTGCTTGCTAAAAATGAAAAAAAGAAGAGGAAAACCCTTATTATTCTCGCGCGGGTTCAGGTAAAAAAAAAGTATAACGAGGAAAAACGTGCTGTCGACCGTACGTAGAATGATTTGACGATGATTGGTCTCATAAATAATAATAATAAAGAAATCATTACAGCGAACTGCACTTTTTTTTTTGCTTTTTTGAAAGCTCAGAAAACAATGGCTATAATTGAAAAGAAAAAATGATTTTTGGGCAATCCTGAACTGACGGATCGTTGCAGTTTTTTCTTTTCTATACGAAAAATCGCGTTCCTCTGCAGTATCGATGGAATAACGTTGATGCGCAATTC
>JAPYYS010000823.1:0-63951 GCA_030522525.1 Campopleginae sp. 14b | reverse complement strand
GGGGAAAAAAGACAAAAATACAGCGAGAAAGAGCGAACGCGGGAGAGAGAGAGAGAGAGAGAGAGAGAGAGAGAGAGAGAGAGAGGGAGAGAGAGAGAGAGAGAGAGGAGAGAGAGAAGGCAGAAAATTGTCGCGTGGAGCACGTCGGCAAAATTCCACATGCATGCATCTATACATTCTACATCCACTGTAATACTTCGCACGTGTCCTTTGGTACGATAAACACGCTATCATTCTGCACCTTTATCGTCACTGAATTATAACCCCTCGACAACACCTGGACACACGTAGTACTGCGACATGAAACCAAAAATATTAAATGATCGTTATAAAGTTTATATCAAGATTTGATTAACGTAACAGCATTTCTCGATCCTAATTGCATTTTTTAATGAAAACAACATCGAAGTTTTAATCGCTCAACATTTTTATATATACCAGGGACACATTTTCCGAACGGATTTTTTCCTTACGGTACTTTATATGCGACGGAAAATTCTGTGCCAGTAATGCAAATTAATCAGATTCAATTAATCGAATAAAATTCAAAACTACTAGCTGTCCCTGGTATGAGAAGAATACCTTCGCAAAAAATGGCTGGGAATTTGAAAAAATTTGAAAATGTCTGTTAGTGTTCACATTTGAAAATTTAAACGTATATTTATTTTTTGTTTTTAGTTCTGGTCGGCATACGTGCCTTGCTCGTCGCAACATCTGGACTCGGTTCAGCTGGCTCTTGAGCAGATCGACCTGATTAGACGGCTGGTGAACAAGCATCCACAGAATATGGTCCTTGTTACGAGCGCCGAAGGTACGTGATATTTTCTTCAATAGATTAAACCCAGAACGCTATCAAATAAAAACGCGACCGCGACATTTCTCGTTGCATAAAAATGAAACGTTACATGGCCCAGCGATCATGGGCAAGATTTTAATGCTAATAAGTACATACTGGAGTTACAAAAGAAAAGTTATCACTGAGCTGACCACGAACAGGCTCTCTCTACTTAAGAAAGATCTCGTTGCAATGCCGAAGGAAAGAGTGGTTGAAGTTTTTTCAAGATTAATCGATTCATCAACGCTGTAAATTGTTGTCATGGCTCTTGAGCTTTTGAGGAAGTCTGGATAGTCTTGTTCTTGTCTGGGCACAAACGTTGATCTATACACCATGTTACTCGATTCGACAACGGATAACGCGAGCCCCAGAGTAGAACAAGCCAGAGAATCGTCTCACGTTTCTTTCAATTATATGCTGCAACACAAGACTGAGGAGAATATGTTCATTATGCAGCTAATCTATACTAAATGTATATAATGTGTTTAGAAAGATGTATACCGTTGTGTGGAACAACTCATATGAATTTTCCATGCATGCATTCACGTATCAGCATCATACATTCAGATGTACTCTCCAGTATCTTCTGTATGTATGTGGTTATTATGTAAGCATAGAGTCTATGTTGGACGAGCTTACTCTGGCCTCATTCGACCATACAGCCTCAATCTTCGAGGCTTTCCAAGTCTGTATCAGAAGCCACCTCCCTCTCTCTCTCTCTCTCTCCATCTTTGTCTCCCTTGCTCTGTCTCATTCTGGTCATGTAAGCTTGATGGCTGACCACAGAGCCCTGTTACTACTGTGGGGGAATCGATTCTCTCCCTTCTTTCCTGAAACGAGCTTGGCAGGGAGCCTTCCTCGTACGGCCGTACGAGTTTCTGCCTCGTGCAGTCGTAAGCCTTCAATGCAGAGAGAAAGGGATAGATAGCGAGAGAGAGAGAGAGAGAGAGAGAGAGAGAGAGAGAGAGAGAGAGATGGAGAAGTGTCGCGAGGAAACAATGGGATTATATGGACGCCACTCGCAACCACAAAGATAACCAAAATCGTGAACATTTCGTACGAGACAATTAATTGAGTCATTTATACGTGAATCTTCATATACCATCTCGATGGGTGTACTATTTCTAGAGAAATCGTTACGGCAATATTCACCGAAATAGCAGTTCTCGTATCCACCTCCATCTGCATTTACAGATCCAACTTGATGCACTCTGCTACCGGAAATCACAAAATTTATCTCTCAACTGAACACAAAGTTAGATTTTCGACGACTAAAAAATAAATTCTAACGTCGTTTCTCTCCGACTGTTCGTTGACGAACTTCATAGCTGTAACAAATGCAAAACGTCCTCCGTTCACGAGTAATGCGATGAACTAACTAATAAGCTTTAATTCATGAACGGAAAATATGGGAAAAATATTTGGAGGAACGTCGGGGAATGATTTTTTCTTTAAAATTTCAATTCTGTTTGCGTAATACTTCTCGATCAATTATCCAGCGAATCATGACTACGGAATATCTCAAAATTCCAAAAAGAATTACATTCCCTGGCAGAATTATTGTGTGACTTTTTTCTTTGATACTGTTCCTATTAAAAGATAAGCCGAGTGACTGACCGTTAAATGCCACTACTACTGCCACATTCGTTCTGTCAGGTTAACCGCAATGTTTTAGGGTTTCCCAACGCAGTTCAAAGTCCCGAGCATTTATGTCACGTGTATCCCATCATGAGTTTGTCACAACAAATCGGAATCGGATTAAACACAAAATATAATAAGTAAAGTTTGTCTTCGTTGCCAAGCCATCGAAAATTCGGTCTTTCCCTTCGAAATGAAAAGTTTTCTACAATATTTCCCTGAAACACAAGTCCATGATTCTCTATTTTTTAGTCAAAGTACTAGAAGCAATTGTCCTGCTATAAGTTTCACTTGTCCCAATTTTTCGAGCCTTACAGAAATAAATCGAGGAGAAAAATTGATGAAATTTTGAGCTCAAAGGCAGAAACTCAGAAAATCGACGTTTCCAGGAATGGGGGAAAGTCGATCACAGAGTATTGTGAACGACTCGGGTGGTTAGTGAAGCTGCTTCGATCTTCGAGAGCTATTTGAAGCGCGTCTGGTGTGTGCACGCGTTAAGGGGGTTAGGTTCGCATCGATGGCTGACCACTAACGGCCGTGACCACTGTGAGAACGACGTGGCTGGCGAGACCGCGGCTGCACCGTATTGTGCACCGGATCTATGCTGTACTCGAGTATTGTACACTTTGCCCCGAAATAGAACGCAAGCGAGAGAACGAGATAAAGTAAGAGAAGAAGGAAACGACCAAAGATGACAACGAATAGAAAAGAAGGCAAGAAAATGACGAGAGAAAATAAAAAAGGCGTAAAATTGGTAAAAAAAAAAGAGGAAGACAAGGTTGGAGGCCTTACTGCTACAAAAAAAAAGAGGAGGCAAGAGGGAAGGAGCCGCAATATAAAAAGTGAGAGAGAATAAAGAAAATAAGAATAATAAAAGAAAAAAAAGACACACAGAAAGAACAGGATACCGATGGTCAGAGTCGTAAAGTATGCCAAGTTCCGAAGCTGCGAACAATACAGCCGATACAAGAGACCGATAAAAGTAGAACAGGAAAATCGGTATCGAAGAAGAGACAAGCTGACAGAAGAGTAGACAGACAGACAGTCGAAAATAAAGAAAAAGCAGCGTGGAAAAAAAACCGAGATGAAAAAAATACAGGAGAATGGAAAAAAAAGAGAAATAGGCCAACGGAAAGAGAGTAATAGAGAACACAAATTGTACAGAGAAAAATAGAAACAGCGGTCGGAGCAGAATGATTAGGAAAGAGAAAAAATATGAGAGAACGATGATCGGAGAAAAAAACGTCGACGCGATATTGGGTCAAACATCGGAGAGGTTTCGAGAGCACACAGGAAGAACGATAAAATTTCTACCCTCTTTTTCTATCTCTCTTTCGTGCTCTTCCTCATACTATATCTCTCCATTTGTCTGGCAAACATCCAAACGCCGTTCGATCACTGGCATATTTTTACTCTAACTAGTTTCGTGTCCATCGACTCCGATTCACCCTGTTCTTCCTTCCACAACACGCACCCTCCACTACAATACCAACGAATGGATCTCTTTCCGGTATACCCTCAGAATTTAGGGGCCAATGTGCGAGGAGTGAACAAAACTTAATGAAACTCTGTTTATGTGTTTCACACAACGATAACAAAAAAGGTTTTGTTTTTCGACACTGTATATTCGAGTGGCAACAAGAGACCCAGGGAATTATTATCTTGCGTTGCGTATTTCTGTATCGATATTTTTTCACGCCATTCGTGAAAGATTTCGTGGAGAACTATAATTTCGTAACTCACAAAAATATTTCCTATTTGTGCGAAAATCGGAATTGAAATTATAAAAATAAGCGGCCCTTGATGACAAAACGTCCACGCTGTTTTTCGTACGAAAAAAACCTCCCAGACAAAAAGTAAATTTGAACTACTTTCCGAGTTTTTCATTATTAACTCTTTCGCTGAATTTTTCATTTTTTTATTTTTCATTTTTAAATCCGACTTACTAACTCGTGCGACGAAGCGGAATCCTCGTGGTACCGGGGTCTCTTCCGGTCGTTGCGTCACGAACGACTGAAATCTCGAAGGATCTCTTTTCGCGCTCTCTTTTTCTTTCTCCGTCCTGCTTGCTCACGAGAGCTGTGTCTGGCGAGGGTCCAGGATCAGAGAATCAAAAAAGAGAGCGAATATATATACGTAAAAGGTGTCCGAGAAATGATTCTCAATATTTACGGGTTACCGTGGGACTCTGAAAAAAAAATAGCCCGAAGCATGTTTCTGCCGGTTCGAGACAACTAATTAATCCGTATACCGGAAATCTACGACTCGGAAGAGGAATAAAGTAATTCGTAAGGTGCGGGTAGTGCTCGAGCGCACCCATCGCCAATAACTGATGAAAACTGGGCGTGGTGGAGCCTCAAATCAGCCTGGCCCTTATTAATAAATATTCCATCTCTATCGCGTCAGCGAGAAAAACGATTAACGACTTTTATCGTTCGAATTCCGAGATTTACCCATATACATCAATTTTATGGGTAATTTTTCGGACACCCTATATATCAACATTGAAAATAAGGATAAAGAAGCGGAGAGACGAGGTCCTTCACCCCTATACCTACACTGAAGCTCGCACACGTGTGTAGCAGTGTACGCAGAATGGGGGTGCAACGGACAAACGACGAAATAGTTTTGGCGAGGTATAAGGGGTGCGAGCGCACGAGACACCCTCGTGGCTTCTTCGATCCATGACCACTTGTCGCGGGGAAAGATTTCTTTCGAAAAAATTTAGAGTGCACTCTGCTCTCTCACGGAAACGGCGAATCGCTCCAGACATTATACATACTTATGTGTACATTTGTATATGTACTCGTTGATATATATCTCCATGTATCTTATCTCTGTTTCGTGTACCGGATTCCTCTCCATTTTCTATACTACTTCGCCGCACTCTTTTGCAAACGTGTATATATACATATATAGATAAATGTATAGAGATTTAGAGGTGGAGCTTTTGCAAGAGCCGATGATCTTTTCCCCCCAGCACACTTTACTTCACCCTCACTCTCACTCTCCGGCGTGTTCGGTCTTTTACCCATCAACGACAGACCGCCTCCTTGCAGACTTCTTCGAGCCTCCGTATTCGAAGAGAGACGTCGTAACGAGACCCTCCAAGCATATAAATATACTGGATATTCATGCTTATATATAGATATACATTTCGAAGCCATTCGTCAGTCGAAAATAAAATGAGAAAATACCTAAAACCCATTAACACCAAACATTTTTCACAAATTCATGAATTTATCAGATTTTATGGGAATTCATTGAAGTATGTGAACAAGTTATCGTCAATTTTCTTGATGAAATGGCTTTCCATCGAGTGAATGATATTTAGGTATGAATTCTATCGATGATGTTATTTATTGGCAACTCCATGTCATAAACGTTTTGCTTCGAACCTAAAGATTTATTCATTGTATTCATTTTCCATGTGGGTTATTAACTGTGTAATTTCATCGAATGGAAAAAATCTGACGATTTTTATTTTTTGAGGTCGTCTCGTGACTTTTAATGTTTCGTGTCAAATTTTTTGTTTTTGTTTTTTTACGAATATACAATCTTGTAATTATTTACGAAAAAAACCTCGCGACGTCGATTTTTTCGTAATTCAGGAACTGCTGTTTTTCCTTATCCTCACGTAACGGAACTCCGATGTCTTAATTTTCGTTTTTTTTCATTGTATTTTTCACTCGGGACTGAAAAAGTAACGCGAGAACAAAGAATGTGATGTAAAAAAAATATTAATGAGGGATAAATGCAGCGAAAAATTGTAAGGGAAAAAGCGCCACGAACACGATGAAAACTCTTGATTTTCAGTTTAATTATCGAGCGTATGAATATTTGCGCATTGAAAATAACTTGCGCGGCAACCTTCATGAGAACAGGAAACGTTCGAAAAAAACGATAAATCATCAATCATTCATCAAAATGTGTCCACGCTCGACGTTGCTCACGCAAATGGCTGATCAATATTTAATCCGTATTAATAACAAAATCAAATCAAAATTGCAATTATCATTATTTTCAAGTCGTTAAACGCGTAAAAATAAAATGTGCTGTGTCATTTATTGTTTCCCACATTCATCCCCAATACACTGTTCCTGTCGCGGTTCCTGTGAGACTCCCCAGAGTGTTGCCACTAGCCACTGTTCCCCACGGGAAACTGTGCTCGACAGAAATGGACTGGAACATTCACAGTTTTTTTCCCATCAGTAGCAACCCCCGGGAGTGTAAACAATCAATATTTCATCTAATTGAAAATAAAAATGAGTGACGTGGTCCAGACCGATCAAGAAAAATTTCGCAGCCCCAAATGGTAGAAAATACAAAACGACATGAAATAAAGTCTGGCGAAGTATAATCCTACAGACTGCAAAAGACTGCTCGACGTTTGTAAATAAATAACACTACGAATTATGCTGATTGAAATGAAGAACATATAGAAAATTTAAGATTTTTTTTTTTGACAATTTTTCTGCTGATGGCACGGCGATTTCTGAAAAAGTTTCATCGGTAATTTACTTCAGTATATTTTTCGAACATTTCGTATGATCGAGAATACGGTGAAAGATGAAAAAGTTTAAAAATCGAACAAAATACATTTTTCTCCATGCATTTTATTTAATCGAAGCAAACACGAATCAATGCTCTGACAAAATCTTAGATTTGACGCTTCCCCAAGATCAATATGCAATAGAAAAAAACATTTCAAACAACACGAGCCCTGATTTTCTCAAAAAATGATATTTGTATAGTTCAACAACAAACATTCCAAAGACCTTCCCAAAGAGTAAACAGTGGAAGTAGAAAAACAAGGGGGAGATGAAAAAAAGAAAAAAAGGGAAAGTGCGGAGATAAAAAAGGGAATGAAGTACAGAACACGAAAAGAGCTCTCGCGGGGTATTTATGGAATCCAACAGGCCGCGTATACACAGATGCTGTACACGCCTAGCATTCGATGCTTCGCTCTCGAGTACGCTTTCCACGTCAACGTCAGCGTGTACAACGACAAGCTCGAGATAAAAAAAAGAGAGACATTCTCGGAATGCATCGGAGAGCTCGCGAATACGCGACGAATTCCGGGCAGTAAGAGAGAGCGAAAACCGAGGTAAAGAGGGAAACATCACGAATGAGAAAACGGAAGAAAAATGGGGAGGAATATAGGAAAGAGGTATGGAAAGCTTTGGGAGAGGCGATGAAAAGTAAAGAGAGAAATCGACATTTTTGAGGGGGTGGAAAATTGGAAGACGAGGAGGAAAAGTTGGGGGAAGGATAGAAAAGATACGAGAAAGGGTTTCAGAATAAACGAAGGGGAGAGGAAAAAGTAAGGGCTGGTCGAGTTATGGAATGTGGACTGAAAAGTGACGAGAGGGTGAGGATCGAGGATTGTTACCCAGAGGCACTCTCCAATGTCAGCCAGGGCATGTGCATCACGAGCAAATGCTGTCGAAAGGTGAAGGATTGAAATAACCTCCCAAAGATGAAAAAAATCCATCAATGAAATACGCTCAGTTCACACGGAAAACTCATACTCATCAATGGGTAATAACTTTGTGAGGGTGTACTTTCTTTTTATATTCGGTCTTTTACGTTTCCAGCTGTAAAGCGAGCATGTTGCGCAACTACCTGCAATTTTATCATTTCTGTTACACAATACATGGAGCGTGAGTTATTTTTTATCGATCGATTTATTTATCAGGTTAGTTTGTTTGTAACTTCAAAGCTGACACTGAATTGAGAATATCGAAAAATACGGCGAAGAAGAATCAGGGACTACGAGTTGGATGATAATTTATTGCAAAATAAAATGCCTGGGAACTGCGAATTTATTTGTTGGAAAGAAAAAAGCAACGGTTCATAACGTTCTCATCTGTTTTTATTTTTTTTTCTCCATCGTACCAAGAGGAATATGGGAGTGAAGTTAATTAAAAATATGTTGTTCCGTTGCAGGTATCGAGAGAGCGCACAAAGAGGGCAGATTAGCCAGTCTGATAGGAGTCGAGGGTGGTCACGCGGTCGGTGCCAGTCTTCCGGTCCTGAGGATGCTGTACGAGCTCGGAACGAGGTATCTCACGCTGACCCATACATGCAACACCCCTTGGTGAGTATCCAAGTGAAAAATCACAAGCAGCCTAATTAAATCCGATTTTTAATAAACTCTTATTCTTTAGTTAATTTCATATGGTCTCTGGAAAATTTCTGCATTTTAAAAATATCAGTCTATCATAATCCCGAAAAAAAATTATTCAACCGACGAATAAGTTCAAAACTTCGTACACAAAAAAACTAGAAACAAATGAAGCTATTTTATCGCGGAAATGAAACGAAAACAATGCTATGCTCATTATCATCATAATCACTTTATCTTCTTCAAATAAGTTGAGAAAATAAATGCGAAGAACAACAATATTCACTTTTTGGACACCCTGCATAATAAGACCGCTGAAACTTTATCAAATCTATCCATAGATATCTATATATATGTAAAAGTGGGGAAGAACGTTTTGGCGGTCATGAAACTACCGCGAATCGACACGATCGAAGCGTAATCGCCG
Organism: Campopleginae sp. 14b; assembly: GCA_030522525.1. NCBI lineage: Eukaryota > Metazoa > Arthropoda > Insecta > Hymenoptera > Ichneumonidae > Campopleginae sp. 14b. The sequence continues at coordinate 54,924 of JAPYYS010000823.1, read as the reverse complement.
TGGACGCGAGAGAGGTTTGTCGCTCCCTAGTTTCGAAAACAACGCGACCAATAGTCTCGTTCTCCCAACCACGTCGATATAAAGTGACAGGAGAGAGGGAGATGGTTGCGACGGATGGAAAGGTGGGGATGCGTTAAAGCCAACGATCGAACCAACCAAAATTAATCGTACGAACGATTTTGCATAGAGGGAGGGAGAGGAAGAGAGAAAGAGCGGAGAAGGATCAAGCGCACGAATGGCAATATACGTGAACGCGGTGTACTGAGTTAGGGTGAAAAATATAAAGCGTCACGCAAGAGCTTAACGAAACGGGCCAACGATTCAGTGGCAATAGTAACTGCAGCTTTCACCCCGACCGATTTTCGCGGTAGATTTCCTAAATGTCAATACAAATCCGGTAGCCAATACGCTCCAACTTTTGCGATACTCGAATTTTTATCAATTTCCTATAGTGCTCAATAAATTCATTGGCTACAAAAAGCCTCAACTTCATCATTTTCCTTCCAATTGATTCCTAACCCTTCGTTGATACAGTGGGTCTGTATGACCCGAATCCCATTTTCAGCTCGGACCACCGGTTCTCCACAAACATTAGCAAGGGCTGCGAATGTTTTTTTTTTTCTTAATCTAAAAATAAGCTAATTTCGTATTATAATTCCTGTTCTGTTCAATTAAACAGTGCAATAACTTTCCGTGTCAACGACCCGAGAACGTCAAACGTTTGGTTCTTTCTTTTCATCTCAAATGGCACCATAATAACTATTTCGAATAAATATTCACGAGCCCACGAACACAAAAGCAAAAATTATATAACGATACCGAAATTGTGGAAAAAAGAAATTAATTCAAGAAACAAACGAAAATAGCCGATCCGGGCTCAGGAGGAACGAGGAAAAGTGATGACGTTTGGGACACTGGTAAATGGTTTACGAGCTTAATGTGGGATCTGACAATTAATTCTCCCTAGACCACAAGACAAGAGATCTCATGCATAACTATCTACAGAAACCACATTTGCAGCGATATGTGTGTATATGTATGTGTCAATCATAACACAAGAGCATAGGACCTGAGGCCAATCGCAACCATCAAGTGGTAATCAGGAAATTGAAAGCGAGAGACCAATTTAGTCAAGAGAGTTTGAACTGCTCTCCATTTTCTACGTAATACCTGTATTAACGCGTGTGCGTATTGATAATTAACATGTTCACACATCGTATTGTGCTAGATTGTTACAGTCACCTGAATTGCATTAACGTCAGAAATGTTTCGTTATACATATACATTTATACAGATATACAAGTATTTTGATTTCGGAGCGAGAAAAAGCCTCGACCAACATAATTTCGTGAGTTATTCATCGATATTATACATCATGGGATTCTATCTGCTTTTATATCGGGTGATGAAAGTATTATAGTTCCTCGGTGTTCAGAAAATAAAAATTCGACAAACTGAAAGAAATTAAAAACTATTCGAGATTTTTTCGAATATTTTAGACACGACATCTGGAACATAGGGAAACAGTTGTGGGACGTAGAAGTATTGGAACGAGCTTGCAAAAACTCGCCAAGGTTTAGTTTTTTCTCGTCTATTTCGATCTGTTTTTCCATGCATTGAAGCGTTTTTCAACAAATTCTAGGAATTGTTCATTGAAGTTTTTCTAGCCACATGAAGGTTCGGGCAAAAAAAATGCTCGTAAATAAATAAAATATGAATAAATCATCTGTTTTCAACAAAATGGTCATTTCGTGTCCTATTTTCCTTCGCTCGCGTAATTATTTCATCACTTCCCTGACATTTGTGTTAATTGAATTATGACAAAAATGGAATTGTCACTATTGAGTTACTGACTTGTTGGTTCGGTAGGGCAGACTGCAGCACAGCGGACGAGCCTGGTCAAGTGCCTCACGTCGGTGGACTCTCGAATTTTGGCAAGGTGAGCTTTTTCATTAAATAATAATTCTAATTATAATTGGAAGAAGAATGATGGGTATTTCTCAGAAACTTATTTTTAAGGATAAACGTAATAAGACAGTTTTCTTGGGAAATTTCTTGCGATACAAAACATTTTCCATTTTTCGTGGTTTGGAAAAAATAGTTTGAAAAAACGTGGAGTTAAAAAAGTGTTCGTGAACAGTTAGATCTTTTTCGTTCACCTCCTTCTTTCGAGCTGTTGAGGTAGCACCGACAAGTGACACGTTCCGGTTGGACCGGAAATGTAGAGCTCAGGGAAGAGGAAAAGCGATTCTTCATTCGTCGCTTGATAAAAAGTGAGGGAGACGAGCTGAGAGAAAGCTCGTGCAGTGGGATTGGCTGTTCTGCCATGGAAGAACGATCGCCCCACGACAGTGAACTTCCGTTTACTTAACTTGGAAAGATATCCTCGAGGGTGTTGAGAATACTGAGAATAAGGGACACGAACGCCCTATGTCATTATTATATATCTAATCTTTTAGAACAGAGACGAAGGAGTTTCACGGCAAAAAAAATTCCGTCCCCGTTTTTTTTCTTTTATTCACTTTTTTATCACGTGTATTTAGATTTTGATGTGGAAGAAAACTGCAGGCTCGCAAAAGTATAGAAAAAATAATGCGATGCATTATTTCGAAAAAATTTCTTCGATTTTCCACGACATTTACATGTATGTGTTTTTTGAAACACCGGGGGTATATTTTTTACGTTACATATGCGAAGTGAAAAAAAAAAGAAAGAAATGGGGAAAAAATGAAAAAAAAAGAAGTGTAGTGAATGGTTTGCATATTTGCATTCATGTTTTTTCTGCTCGTGATTATTTATATTTTTGTAAAAATGCATATGAGAAAAGGAACTGAACCAGAAATATTGGAATAAGGAAAATACTTTCGCAGAAGTATAAAATGTATATTTTAATATATAAATAAAGGAAGCTTTTCAAACGAAACTCTCGGTTGTTCCCAGGAGGCATCGAAAACAGAAAAGCTCATGATAAAAGAACTCTTGGATCTTTCTCGTACGACAGCTCTTCTGATCTCACTTTTTTCCAGTTTTTCTCTTATCCTTTCCACTTTATTTTTCTTTCCCTCAACCAGAAATGACTCTTTCCTCGTTTTTTACTAACGCGACTTTCTTCGTATTTATTTGTCGTATCGCTTGTTCCTAGCCCTCGCTCACGAGTTTTCCTTGGACAGGAGGGATTTTAAATCCCCCATTGAAGAGACAAGAGCTTTGACATTGCATCAGACTTTCCATGTCTTTGTTTTCATCAAATACAAGTTTTGGAAATAGGGATATATTTTGTGGAGACTTTGGGTCAGTAGATAATTTTCACTTCTGTCAATTGGAACAATTTTCAAAACTTTTTTCTATGAATTAGTAACATCGTGAAAAAAAGCACAAAGTGATACACGAAACGTTGTTACAAAAGGACTTTGGGTTCACTGGAATTGTGTTTCTGTCTTCAAACGATTCTCGGAGTCCTCATTCAAGTGTTTTCGCTTTTGCACTCTGGACACCCTATATAAAGTTCAAAGGCTCGCAGCAAAGTGTTCTTGGCCGAGAGGGAAGTGGCCCTCGATCCGTTTGACACAACATACGAGTCTTTTGTCAAGGATCGTTTTCGTTCGAGAATTATACGAATTCGATCGGTGCGATGAGAGAAGCTCCACTTCGCGAGAACGCCACAGGAGTTAGACGACATCACCTGTCATATTATCCTCATCTCCGGTGTTTAACGAGATCATCTGGCCGAACCTGGCCCGTTATGTCTCTCAATCTTCTACTCAACCCTTCATGGACTCGAGCAAGCAGACCAAATTTCTTAGCATTCACATAATTATTCGATACTTTTGCTATAATTCAATTTTTCTTTTATGTTACGAAAACCTCGACAGTACAAAAAAAAGATCGAATAATTGGAAGAATTTCAGAATTAGCAAAATTTTCACTTTTCAATATTTATCCAATGTATGAATAATTATGTGATCGTTAAAAAAATAATTTCCTCAAATCCGTCACCCTCGTTCGATTATTTATCACTTTTTCATGCCCGAGATTACCGAACATGGACTTATACAAATTTTCAAAGTATCCCAAAGGATTGAGTACAAAACAATGAGATTAAACGCAGTCTCATCCTTTCTGTCCTATATTTGAATCGGAATACCATGAACGTTAGTGTTTGCACGTATTTGAAACATTCTCTTGACTCGCAGGCAAATATCTTTTTCACAGTGAGCCACGACCTCTCCAATAATCGTATGCGACCACGATCCACCCCCACCTTGCTTGAGGTTCCCTTTGTTAAGCTCCGGAAGGATTCTCCTCTACCAAGCGCCGCGAGCCACGAAAGGGAAAGCAAGAGAAACAGATGTAAACGTTCCTTTGTGCCATTGCATTCCGTTCCAAAACATAAATAAGTGGATACAAGGTCATTGGGCCAGACATACGTACGAAACACTTGCACGTACAACCGATTTTTTTTCTTCATAAAAATTCAATCATTTCGGAGATGAAAATAAATAAAACGGTTTTTCAATTTTTGCTTTTTCCAAACTTTTGTGAAGTAAAAAAAAATTAGTCGCTTGTTTTGATATTTCGTCATTGTTTCAACGTACTTTAGGAAACATGAGTTTTGTTCTACTCCTCCTAATATTCGGAGAGTCAATAATTCTCGAAATAAATCCAATTGAGCTGCAATAGAAAAACTGCCATTTCAAAGATTTATACGACGATGCAAATCTTGGCTGTAATTGGCAATCCTGGGAGCCACAAACTTGTTCGCCTCGCATGAATACGTACACGAATAGAGTTTTTTCTTCCTATTTACTGTTTTCGAGATAAAATGAACCGGTTGATTCGAGCTTGCCAATATTACAATCCCCTTGGCACTTGTACGTAATTTCGTCGGGCATGGCAATCCATCCCCTTCTGCTCTCAAGCGGATTATGGACCGGCTGACAACTGAGGAACCCACCCCGCCTATGGATAATTTTAACGCCTCACCGCTGAGTAGACTGTAATAAAGTTTCCTCGACAGCCAGGACAAAAATGTTTCTGCCCTCCGTTAATAAGCATTTTACCAATCGAATTTCCCCGAACGCGTGGAGAGAGAGCGAATTCTTTTCCAGATATTGTTCTGCTGTCATTTGCCGAGAATTCTTTTCACGTTCATATTGCCCAGACAACATTTGCCTTACTTGTTTATTTGTTGAACAAAGACAAGCAATACCGAATAAAACCGTTAAATACGAGTCAATGCAATCGACCCAGTTCTCCGATGACAGAATGATGACAAATTGACGAAAATGTTGTATAAATGCAAAGATTTTTGCGATAAGATTGAAAATCCAACGAGTCGTCGATTTCGAAAAAGTGGCTCGTTTTGGTCGATCCTTCTGAAAAATTTCTACCGAAGAAGGAAAAGCGAGTTTGTCATTTCATATGGACCTACATTTTTCATCTACAAACTGTCAATGAAACGACGTATTTCATTTTATTTTTGTAACTTTTTGGTTTGGCGCCAGAGAAGGAAAACTTTGGGAAGCAAAGATAGCAATTTTTCTTGGACTTTGGTTAACTTTTCGTCAATTCTTTCCTCCAATGTGTGTACATTTTTTTGTCGTCTCTTTTACTTCCCGGAGGAGCGAAAAAATTCGCGGAAGGAGAAATGACAGGGGACTCCGTAAATACGTAAACGTGGCATAAGCAGACGTGGAACGGAAGTAAAGAAAACGCAAGAGATTCTGCTCGAATATTCGCGGGCGTAGCTCTCCCTCGCTGGAGGGTTGAAGTCCTAAACGTATATACAAATATATGTACATAAGATTTCAGCCCTACCATATATATCTATATATATATATATATGAGCATATATTAAGGGTGTATGCGTATGACTTCAGCCCCTAGATATAGGTGTCGCTGATGTATGTATATATTTTTTTTATTTTCTCATCTCTCTTGGGAAGATCGCAAATTCTCCACACATTGAAGCTCTGGGTGTTGTCTTTCCGTTTTCATCTCTTTTTCATTTCGTTAGCAATGACGAGATCTACCCACGTATTTCACAGACTTACAACATATTCTCTCTATTTCCACTCGCAAAGTCGTCTAAAGAAATCGTAGCAAGCGCTTATATCCAGCCAACATTTCATCGAATAAACGTTCAGGAAATTACGATGGTTTCTTACACGGAAAAGCCAGTTCTGTTCTGGCGAATAATATTTAGAATGTTCTTCTTAGAGACTGCGAGAAGACTCAGATTCAGTATTTTTTTGTTAATACTAGGAAGAGAAAAATAATTAAACGTTGGCAGAAATTTGTATGAAAACGACTTTAAAATCATTAGTTTTCGTCTAGAAATGTTTTGAGTAGAATTTTTTTGAAGGCCACAGGAAAATGCTTGGATACGAGGAACTTGGAAAATCCTATGATATTAAAGGGTAGGGATAAGATCCTCAGAGGAAAACTCGAAAACATTTTAACCCTCAACTTTCACCCTCGTATATCTCCCCAATTTCCGTGGCTGTATTTTAATCCTCCAGCATGGCTAGGACGCACAACGTCGGTTTACATAATTCTGGGTCTTTATGTGCGACCGCACAACGTGTCCAAGCAGAGATTTTCTCGTATAGCCTAATCCTTGGGTGAAAGAGACTCCGCCAGTGCATATCTGGGAAAATTCAACCACACTCGTATAAGACGTTCCGAATTGAATTGACAAACTCGTCAGTTCGACATTTTTTTCAATTTTCCATTACATTTGATTTTTCCAATTCTCTTGATCGATATATTTTTTATTTTTTCACTTACGGATCCGATTTTGCTTGCAACTTTTTCCAATTTTATTTTGTTGAAATAATTTTTTTTAATATTTCTCGAATGAACATTAAAACAAACAAAAAGTTTAACTCTGCGACATCAATCCTACTGAACCGTAATCATTTTCCGACGCTGGAATTCATTAAAGTAACAACTTTTTTTTTCGCATGAAACGTCCAATACTTAGACTAGTTTTCCAAAGCTTAAGTGTACGAGCCATTATGACAGCGGGTATAAGCAAACACGCGAAATATCGTTGGCTGTACAAGTTCTCTGAGTATACATGGAATTTTTAATCAGAGCCTTAATCCTACCAGGAGTGAAATCGTGAAAACGGTATTTCCTCTTTTCACTAAAAACGCACATTTCGAAAATATTCTCTTGACTATGCCTCCTCACCCTCATCTAACCCTGACAGATCCCTCAAACTTTTGTCGTCACACCCATTTTATACCGAAACTTCAACATCCAACACGCGAATTTTGATTATTTTCTTTGTCATATTTCCCTGGTCACTGTTTTTTTGATAATCGGCCCAAAGCGCATTTCTTAACCCGTTCTCGATTCTTTTAGCATCACTTACAAAAATAATGAGCTTTCGTTGCCAACATCAACGTTAAATTTGCGAAAAATGATGACATTTGAAGTGACGGCGAATTTTTCGAGTTTTGTTATTAAAATAAAAATAAAATGAATCATGTTTTTTTAATATGCAAATAAATTCCCATGCGGAATGTTTGATTCTGCAGATTTTTCAAGAAATATCACGAATAAAAGACTTTTTTTCAACTTCTGAGATTGCAAGATTCTCCTTCAACTTGGAAAGCTAGAAATCAGTGAAAAAAAATCCTCCGAGTGTGTAAGAGAAATTGTTGTAAAAGTATATGATAGCAGCAATGAAAGGAGTCGCAGTATCAAAGGCTTTGCATCTGGGATTCTCTTTGGTCGAATGACCCGGGGCTGTGGAACCCTGGCAACCGGTGTGCGTTCTTGTGCTGCACGATGGAAATGTCGCTTTGAACACTTAGAGGCGAAATCCTCTTCGTGATCTACTTACAAGTATTGTCAGCAAGTATTTCAGAAACATTGCCACATTTTCCCTCGTCATATTTCTACTGCAATTTTATAGGGAAAAGGAAAATACATAACTAATCGTCTGATGACAGTTTTTCACGATGGAACCATTCGTCTCTGCAGTTTCAACTGATGCCCAATGAAATATATCCAAAAAGACTGAAATTTCCAGGTTTTCATGAATTTATGCTGTAACTTTTTTCTCTCCGCGATTGAATCCGATTTTCAATTCCGCTTTTATTGATAATTCGAATTTTTTATTCATCAGTATTTTCTAAGAACCGATTAGTTCTCGAGATTAATTCTTGAAGGCGATTACGTGTGAATTTAATATTTTTGTTAGTGATTGCATGGAAAACAGTTGCTGATCGAAATATTTGACGATCCCCGCATTCTATTCTGATTAATGAAATTTTATTTCTAAGCAATAAGATTCGTCATGACCGATTCAGACTTGCAACGCGGCCTGCTCGCGGATTCACGTATTATCAAAGTGCGGTGTACTCGATCACTTCTGATTTCAGTGATTCGAATGTTCACAAGAACGTAGCTCACCAACTACCAATAACTTTTGAGATTGCTGGGCCATTGGTAACGATTCAGTAAGAAAAATCAAGATTTCTTTCACGTGATGAATGTTGCAAATAAAGTAAGTAAAAAATAATTAAATTTCAAGGGAAAAATGTGTGCCCCGTAGGGTTAATCGAATCCAATTACCTAAGAACATATGGCGATATTTTTCCTTCGTTTCCTCAGATTCCTACGGAAGGTACATACTAAAGCTATTTCCAGTTATTTTCCCAGAGCAAAGTGCACCCTCGAATGTGTATGTTCCAGCTAATAATTGCGGTATGCTTATAGGTTTCCTTGTTCTCGCCCTCGATCTCAATATCCTTCAGACCGAGAAAGAAAAGGCAATAATTGCTCTAGCGGAGTACGTTCTACTCCTCCCCATCTTTCTTTCTTCATGGAAGACATTCACATTTACACTCTCAAGTATTGTGCTTCACCTGGCTGCTGCTTCCATCGGCTTTAATAGAGCCTCCAAGAGGATTACGAGAAGAACGTCGACACGCGAAACGCGTTTCAAGTAGATAGATTAACCGCATACACGAGAAATCCGAGACGATATAGTAACGTGCAAAGCATTTCAAGTTACGGTCCAATAACTGAGAATAATGGAATCGCTGTCGCGAGCTTTTGCAACATGGTATCCTTATATGTAAGAAATAAATATATAGAACGGGTGTCCTGAAAGTCATATAGTTAATTGACCGTATCGATAGATCAACGGATTAATACTGAGACGATGAATCCTCCGCCATTTTTCACTGAGATGAGCCGTTAACGAGAAATTAATTAATTAAGGGATGCCTAATGGAGAGCGTCATCGAGGAAAAGGGCGTGGTCCTGGGCCAGGTAGAAATGGAACGCGCGGCAAGAAAATCATTGATGAAAATCGCAGTGAACGCAACTCTCATGTCTCATTTTTTCTACACGATCCCTACAATTAGCAGTCCCGAAAGAATTGTTATATATCTTGGCAAGCGGGCAATAAAAAGAAAACCTCACGAATGCTATGATTCCGCGAAGCTGGAAATATGCCGAGCAATTGGAAGAGCACCAGAGCTCGTTACCTAACTGTAGCATAAATAAGAATAATCGAGATTGTAGATAACCCGAAAAATTTTATTCGCGCAGTTGGCTGTGCACAACACACAAAATTTAATCTCGAATATTTTGCAAGACTCGAGCAAAAAGGGGATAATCGAGCAGAGACAAATTGACTTATTTCGATGCAAATTACACGGAGATAAAAATAAGCCCTCGTGCAACAAATTGTGCAGGTTTTCTATTGATCGTTACGAATATCGTCGTGACTCGTATTTTTCATGTGCAACGACAGAGAATTAATAATCCACGATAAAATATCAATTAATACAAAGCCTGCTAATGCTCTCTTATTTACCAATATCCCATATGACCGCCATTGAAAAACTAGACACGGTACTTCTGGCTTGAGTGATGATTTTTTAATGAGAATGATTCTGGAGGGGTATGAGATTTTCGAGTGATTCTGACGATGAGCGTAGCACAGGACGAGTGTGAGTGGCCACAGATATGGGTAATAATTATAATCACAACGTAATCCGACGATTTTATACCCTCCACCCTTTAGCCTATCAGTTGTGGCCGAGCCAAGGCTCGTCAAACGCTAACACAATGTTAATAGTTCGTAAAATATGGTGAAATTGTCGATTGGCTATTGTTGATCAGGCTTTGGACGAGTGGAAGGGGTGAAAGGGTTAAAAACGTGGGAGGGTTGGTTAGAGCTTTGGCAAACCGTAACTAAACGATTTGTCATGAGAAAGAGACGGAAAGAGAGACCGCGAGCGAAGGAGGAGAGGAGGGACAGGAACGAGGGAGTGTCGCGTCCCAGTAGTGAAATCCACGAATGGTCAGCCACGATCTCGATGCAAAGTTTCGACTTGAACAAAAAAAAAACGAACATAAAGACCACGAGCCCTGCAAGCTTTCGGGCAATTCTCCAGCAAACGTGTACAGAAAAACAATGCCGCGATACCCCTCTTCAAATTTTATTACCCACCCTCTCTACACCCACCCCGTTCGCCATCTCCAATTTTTTTTCTCCCTCTTATTACGAATCTGTACACGAGTGGAAAACTAAATCTGCTGCCACTTGCAGCTTCTGCAACTAATGTTACAAACCAAAATCACCAACAAGTGCACCGTTACGAATTCAAGCTTTTTCGATATTTATAAAATGCACGTGAAGTAATGAAAACCGAAACGTCATTTTCCAGCAACATTTATTTTTCATGCTGCATTCGAAAATTCATCATTTCATCAGCCACTGCGGCAAATTGATCTCACAGAACAATCAATCAATAGATATACTAAGTACGATGTGGACAGTTTTCTTCGACTCATTCGTAACAAAATCTTGAAAAATAACAATTCCATAAAATAGTCTTATTTTTAGTGGAGAAAAAACGTAAATATGAAAAAATGGATGTCAATTGTTTGAGAAGAATGATGCACGTGCAACGTGTAATGAAATAGCGCATAATGGACGAGCGTGGAACGAATGGTACGTGATAAAGTGAAGCGAAATGCATCTCGAAAGTGTAGGATGAAACGGGGCTCGAAAAAGACTGAACAACTCTTCCTAAGCATCATCATCACGTCGTTCTAAGAGAATCGGAGCTGGATGTATACTGTGTGCACGACCCGAACGTTGAAGTTGAGGGTTAAGACCATCACCCCGTCACTTCCCTCTCGCTCTGTGTCTTAATCTTTTTTCTTCTATTTTTCACTTTTTCCTTGCTGCCTTACTCGCTATCTTTGTTTTATTTCTTTTCCTCTGTCTCTTTTTTCCTCATTTTCCGTCTCTCTCCAACCCACATCGTTGCTCTCGTTTAATGCTCACACTTTTCTCGATAGAGACCGCTCGAAGAATTAATTTTCCGGATCTTAGAAAGACGTACAGTGCCTCGTTGAGAAAACGTAACGATTGAATTTCCCCTCCTCTCGAACCAACTATACATATATATACGCATAAACATACATACAAAATGAAAATTATACGATTTCCAAGAGAAACGGATCAAGAGCTTGAAAGCATTGAAAAGAATATATATATATATATATAAATACAACCTTTTATACCGTTGATTGGCAACACGATCGATCCACGATGTTATTATGAGAAAAAAGATATCATTATCGTGACAATGGGACCAGGATATTTTTCCCCATTGCTACGAATTTGCTGGCTTTTATTTTCACGTTTTTTATAAGCCGTTTACATCCGAAGCTATTCTCCCAAATTCTATCGTATCGCATTACGCATTTCGGAGTTAGCGTTCTTGAAAACTGCCCACGTTTTGTATAACCTGGCGAATTATGTTCCATAAAAGTAATCCTCTGCTCTGCTGACCCGTGTGCATAAGGCGGTAGATACGTCGAGCTAAAAGATTCTAATAAAAGAATAAGGGTCTAATTGGTCCTGCCCGGAACAATAAAGAAAAAGGTTATCGGCATTTCATTGTATCGACTTATAACCGAAAACTAATTAAATAACGTTAATTTCGGTTGTAGAGAGAGAAAAAAAACAGTTGCCTTCCATCTAATTAATTATCATTTTCGTGAAAGGCAGTGAATATTCGATCGATGCGTTGAACATTCATTCAATTATTCTCCCTCTCGACATAACAGCACACCAAAAAATGGAGTACAACAACAAAGTGTCTAGTCACAAATAGAAGAAAGGAAAAAAATGATTTTTCAATAGCGTAGAAACGATGAGAAAAAAATAGATAAATAACTGTCACCTCTGATGTTCCTCACTATCGATTATTGTTAAAATTAACGAAAATATAATTCTAAACGAATTCGAGTGGCAACTCTTGTGACACGAATGCACTTAATTGGCAAAGTAGAAAGGATGAGAGTGCAACTAACTAAATAAGTCGAACAAATAAAACGCAAACGATAGTTGCCACAACCATGGGCGATCTCCGGAGAAGTTAATCGACGTGCCTGGTCGTACTCGGTCGCGTGCTCGTGCAATCGAGTGCGAGGGTAAATTTAGGCGCGTGTCCGGAAATCGAAATTGTTGAAACTGTCACTCCGATTCCTCTCTGCTCTGTTCAGCCGTTTTTTTTTCTTTTACGTGCCCATGTCGGCAGTTCCGCAACGACCTATGTCGTTGTACACATTTACATATGCACGAATAGCAAGGTTGGCAATTAATTACAAAACTCAAGCAGCACCCAAAAAACACGTCGTAGACGGTATGATAATGAAGAGAAAATATAACACACATTTTCTGCTACTATTATCCTCGAATTTGCACACGTATTCCCCGTAATCGTTCACAACGTTATTTTGCAATATATTGTTATTCATTTAACTTGTCCGCCAACGTTTGTTCGCTTCCGGAACGATTAAACGAAAAAAAATGTTACGCCGTTTCTGAATTTAATTCATTTTTTCGCATTGATTCTTCGGACGCCAGCTGATTATTTCACATCAGCAAATTTTTATTACAACCATTGGAAAATTACATAAAATTGAGTCTTTGGAGGAATGATTTTTCCCAACAAACTGCTCAACGAAAGATCTTGATTTATTTGTTACTTACACAACCAGAAGTTTTTCCAAGTTGCAGTATATTCGGCAACTACGTCCAGTGCATCGATTATTGTGTGCAAGTTTGTATTGCTCGCGACTATCTTGGCGAGCAATTTATTTTCGGTGGCAACTAAATAAACAATTATATGTTCTCAATTCTAATCGTCTATCCCGTCACTTCAGAACGATTCAGCATTTTTCTTAGTTCATAACTTTCGGTAGAATTAATGTTTCCATCGGTGAGTTATACCAGAAAATTATCAATAATCGGTTTGGTCACCATTCGATCATATTTCACGGCTGACTTTCGTTTGAGAAATTGATTACGCAATACATGTAGCAGCTGGTACAAAGCTTGGCCTTCTTTCGAGGAAAATTCCAAGCGAACTTGTGGCCGAGGATTCAAGTTTTCCGTCAGGTTTATCCGCGTACGCGGTGTCTGAAGTTACGCTCACGAGGTTTATGTCACAAAATTTCTTGAATTACAAAAGTAACGAAATTTCATCGTGCTCGTAAAAATGAATGAAAGCCATTTCTCAACCAACGTTTATGACCATTCGTTTCTTTTTTCTATGAACCAAAAATAACATGAAGGAAAAAAACTTGGGTCGACCTTGTTCAGAGCTTAAGCTATCAAAGGTCGTTACGATATTGCTGTCATTTATTTTCCTCGAAGACACACAAGCCTTGTTTCAACATTTTTCCATTCCGACGCGTAGTTCCGGAGAAATAAGAGTAAAGTTCTACCACCTAGCTTAATGGGCCACGCGTTATATCAATAAGCACATATAAGTAAAAAGAACTGTGGAAAGAGCGTTGATAGTCCGAGAGGAGCTGCTGGTGCAATTTCTTGCAGGGTTCGCGAGTAAACAGCTATAATGGTGGGAGAGGTCGAGGGGTGAATAGTGAAAGGGTGCAAGCATCGTCTCCGGGCTAAGTCATATATAGAGAGGATGGGTAAAAGGGTCCTTAGGAAGCGCGCAATATCTACATACATCGATGGAAGGAGCAACTCCACCAACTATATCGCATCCTTTCCAGTTTCCCTAAGCGGGTGCTCAGTTACACGTATAAAGGGTGTTCCGCGACAAGTGACCATCTTCGTAGAGCGAGCTTCGGTGTTGCGGAAAGAATCACGAAGCGGGAAGTCATGCAACGTTTTTCGATCAGGCTCGATGGCTCGTGAAATTCTCAACTTGACGAAACCGAAAGCGGTTCTTGATGGGGAATATAAATTTTTTCGGGTCATGCTGAAAATTTCCACTCGTATGTGCATTCGTACGAACAAATTACGAAAGATACAAAATTGTAGGGAATTTTACGCTCTAAATAAAAGTCCCCGGGACTTTTTTTTTATCTCCAACCCTTTTCGCTTTATGCCCTTGGAAAGAACACGCATACTTCGCCTCTTGTCACTGGTGGCTCGCGAGGTAAGAACGTCGTTCAAGGAGATTATCAAACTTTTTTCCGACTTGGCCTCGGGTCCACAGAGATGATAGTTCCTCGTGAATAACCCTGTACATCGATTCTATAAATATATATATACATAATAGATGTTGTACAATATTCTGTTTGACTCGGTTCGTCTGCTTTGCCTTGACCAGCTGCCGCCGCATCAAACAACCCAGAAAGTACTTTTTAGGGGTAGGGAGAGACCTTTGAGACCACCTGCTAGCCGCTTACGCAAACTTTTCGTCTAATTAGGTGGCCGACAGCCAGCTCCACTTTTTCCGATATTTCTTACGAGGCTAACGTCAGTGATCCACTCAATCTGGACAAAAACAATAAAGAACTTTGGAAAAAGTGTAAACGAGTTAGTACCAACCGTGCCGAGGCGTGTGTGAACTCCCTCAGGAAAATGAGAATGTCGTCTGAAAAGGCGAATGTGCACTTAATTCTAGAAAGTCAATAAAAACTATGACGAAAGTATCATTTCCGAAAATTCGGCACCGCGATAACGAAAATCACGAAAACAATTGAATCCGTTGGTTGAGAAACCAGAAAGAGTTAAACAGCAAAATAAGGTAATAAACAAGTTGTGCATACGGAAATAGAGCGAGAGTGAAAGAGATAAAAATATCTATTCGCCAGGGATGAATGTATCGGTGGAGTTGCTACAACTATATACAACCTTCAACCTCGTTTCACCGCTTGCCTCTCTCTACTCTACCGAAGTTGTATCAATCAAAGCAAACTCCTTTCGGCATGCTCACCGAATCCGAAAAGCTATAAACAGAACTTTCCTTGAGCTGTAACTTTCACAAGGCATCCAACTTCACCGGTCTAGTCCGGCTCCATCCATATTCAACCTTCCGTAAACCCATACCGGGCGGATCAAAATTTCCACTCGTGCCTCTTCCGCATAGACCGCTAATTAATTCCCAGAAGGAAAGTCTTTAGCTATTTTTCGCTGTGACTTACTGTTGTAGAAATATTAATTACTAACCGGAAGTCAAAGTATCCAACTCCAACTGCAACATGAACGTAGAGTGAAGAACACCAACATTTGACTCGAAGCCACACCCCCTTCGTTCAACAAATTGGATAGGCTGGACCATAAACTTGTCAATATCTAAGCAACAATGGGATGAAGAATAAAACGGCTAAAGACTTTTGTCCTCAGGATTTCACGATCTATGCACTCCTTGAATATCACAGCCACAACTTCATGAACTTCTCCTACGCAGCGTGTATTAAATTTATACATATCTACGAGACAGTCTACAGTTACAGTTCTGAGTCTAAAGTACCTTGACTGAGATTCCGTGCATCCTCACACGAAACCTTATCTAAAAGCTCACTGAAACGCTCTTCCTCTCTCCCACTCTTTTTCGTCCTGCCATCCAAAACTTTTCCACTCCCATTCCAAAAACTATATTTTACAGCCAATATATAAACATACCTACATATGTTTTATCTCTAAACGCTTGAAAAAGTCTCGAAAATTCATGTCTACGAGATTTGTTTGTCACTCAAGCACAAATGTGTGACTTTATTCGGATTATTCTTAGTTCCCCAATCTCTCTCTTCAGGCAACTAGGACGCAAAACTTTTGGAACTCCATATTTCTCTGCAAAGTTTTTTTTTCTTTTTCGAGAAAGAAGGCGATAATTCCGACGTATTTCGAAAATTTTCTACCACTTGATTTTATTATTCTTATTACACGTGCCTATGACTCATCACAGTCGTTCTCTTGAAATGTAATGAAAAAAATAAAAAAAAGAGGTTGAGAAGATGAAAACTCGCCAACAGACTGTGACGACAAGTGGCCGAAAGGCATCGTGAAATGTAATACGAATATACGCGGAATACTCAATTGAGATTCCAAGTTCAGAGGAAAAACTCGACAAAGAATTGGTAACAAGCAAAAGGCTTCTTACTCTTTTCACTCCTTGTCCTCTCGGAGCTCAAAAAGAAACTCTTTGCTCGCGCTCACCCATGTCTTTCAGCACTACCGAGTTTTATTTATCGTTTCCGCGTATGTGGACAAAAATTGATATTGAGAAAAAGACTCGAAGGCAATGTATAACATTTGCGCTCAGGCATATATACCAATATATGGTAAAGATCCTATTTTTCATCGGTGCATGCGAAATGGCAGAAGGATGTCGTTTTTTATCAATCGCATATTCATGCATTTCCGAGTTGTTAGGTATCGTGACATATGAACGAAAAAAAAAAATTGCACTCATAATTCGAACTTTTTTTACATTTACGGAGAATATGTTGACAAACTTGTAGTGTTTGTAATAATTGATCGTATTTTCGCTATTTTAATGTCCATGTTTTATTCTGTATCGATAGATAGTCGTGTTTCGGGTGAATGAAAATATTCTCATTGGCGTATTCACGCTCGGTTGGTGTCTTTGGTTCTGATACGATAGGAAAATGTTCTCGAGCATACGCTCATCGGAGAAAAACATTGTTGACCGTCTGCTTATAAGAGGGACGAAAATGTTTCGTTGTGCATCAGATGAATGTACAGGCAAAACTTCGAAGCAGATTTCAAGCTCGGAAACGGCCACTGAGGGAAAAAGATATGAAAGGATACAGAGAACGAGAAAGGGAGACAGTCTTTGTGTAATATATCTTTCTCAAACGATATCGACATGTTGCACTGTCGTCAGCGATTCTCTCTAGCCCCTCGTATCGATGGAAATTGAGATACTGTTGTTTCTTCCCTGTCTACCTTTCTCTCCGTCGCTCTCATTCTTTTTCGTTCTATCTCTCTGATTTTTTTTTCGTTTTCCAATTTTCTTTCACACTATTTCATCCTGTTTCTTTTTTTTTAAATCCTTTTTCGCCGTTTTTCGAGTCAATTTTTTTGTATTCGTTCGACTTCGATTAAGTAATAATTATAATTTAATGCGGCGTAATTTTTGTTTTTCTTTTTTCCTTCGAAAAAAGCATAAATTGCCCGGATCGAGTGTTGGAATTAAATGATCGAGGCAATTGTAGGACAGGAGCGAATTCTATGCAACGATCTGTTCCTACGGTGTCTATACAGCCACATCACGACTTTCCGTTTTTGTCCTTTGAAGATCGAAACGAAAAATAATTATTTACAGCTTCCATAGCCACGTTGCTTTTTGCCTTGACTCGATTTCTGTTACTCTCATTTTCATTCACTCGGACCTACCCCAACGAAATGAATTGCTCGAATAATAGAAAGAGCTCGGCTCAGCCCAGCTTACCACCCCTTCGTGCTTTTCATCGACCCCTCGTCGTGTCACCACCACTCTATACAATCTGATCCCCCCCACGGCCCATGCACCGTCACTTCTTGTCCAGTCGAGCTCTTTCCTCATTTCTCCTTTACTGCTTCAACTCTCGTCCTTCAAACACTTGCCTCGTTTCCACTGAACGAATTCTATGATCTATGACTTCGTTGGTTTACATGTTTCACTTGCGTCGTAATTTATCTTTATTTTATATTTTCCTTTCACGATCCTTCGTAAGCCAATTCAATTCTTCTCTCCAAACACAAATCTCGTTCATTCGATTATAAAACTGTTTTTTTATCGTATTCGTTCTTGCTCATTTGAGATCGATACATTTTGATTTACGCAACGTCAGGACGTACCATTCCGCGTGTCAAAGGATGAAATTTACACAGGAGCCTGAAGTTTGCATCGACGCAATGCCACGAAATGAATTTGAAAAAAAAATGATTGGTCACTTGTATCGAATTTTTTTTTTTTTTCTTAATTTGCCTCTTGCCTTTTTTAGACATCACAAATGGATTCGTAAAATAAATAAGTAACGAATCACTTCTTTTTTTTTCATTTCGTGGCGTTGCCTCGATGCAAACTTCAAGTTCATATTTACACAGTTGAAGCTTTTTTAATGTTGTGAATACGTTTTTGGGTCAATGGGATTTGAAAAATATACGCCATTTCAAGCAGCATCTATATAACACGCATTTGCGCGAAATTCGACCGTCGGATCTTACGTGCTATATACACATTGGCAAGTTTCTCATCTTAGAAAGTTCCTCGAGATAGGAACAATAGAGCGATGTCTCACTCACTCAATGTCCTGATGCCTCTCTCCCTCTCTGTTTCTCAATCTCATCAAGAACCGAATAAGGAAAACTTATCCCCAATATCTCGAGATTAATTCATGCAAGGATGCCGAGTTGTTGGGTGGACGCATGTTTCGTGTATCGGAAGAGTTGGCCGCAACTAGATTTTGGCCCATTCAACAACATTGGAGGGAAGCTCGGAAAGCGAGAAAGGGAAAGACAAAGTACGCGAAATCTCTGCACCTCCAACTCATCCGTCAACGCTCCACGAGCCACAACTCTCGAAGATTAATGAAGATGAATATCCAGTATGATTCGTTGAATAACCGATGTCCATCGAATAGTGAAAAAGTGCGCTCACGAAATGTCGAAATTTTCAATTTGGGCCAGCAACGACAATCCCTGGAGGAATTCATCCTCCAAAACTATCTTCGTACTCATTTTTTTCGCCAAGCTAAATAATGTATCATGCATGTTTCATTTTTTTCGACCTCTTCGTCTACGTCTCTTGGTTATTATTTTTCACAACTTTTCCTTTTTATCAACACAATTGTACACAAACAAAAAAAAAAAAAAAAAAAAAAAAAAAAAAAAAAAAAAAAAAAAAAAAAAAAAAAAAAAAAAAAACGAAGGAAAATGCACGGAAATTGCATTCCTCATTTTTTACTTATGTTTCCGTTTCCATTTATTTTCCAAGTGTTTTTTCTACTTCCCTCTCACATAATACTTCATCCACTGAGGATTTGATTTGAATTTAACGCTTGACTGCTTGATAATACACTTTTGGAGAAAGAAGCTGGAATGTAATTTATACTGTTCCGGGATCTAAAAGATTCAGAATTCCGTCCTCGCGTGATCGGAGATTCCGCATGACACTGTCGTACCCGACAAGACACATTGGAATTCAGTGTGTGAGCCGGACGGAATTCCTCTTTTTCATCTACCGTTTCATTGACCACTTCTTACCTCTCAGCCCTTTTTCCTCTGAAAGGACGATTCTTTTTGGCCAGAGCCCCAAAAGCTCGAGCAATAAGCGTCAGTATCTTAACATGGGTGGCCTTATTCTCCATTCATTCTTCCGTTCCTTTTTGTCATTTCTTTCCTTCCAAACCATCATCGACCTTAAAATCAGAGTTCCCCGTCGATAAACTTCCGGTTCAACGTATTAAACGTTTTGTAAACGTTTCTAGAGGTTTCTTCATGAGGATAAACGCTAATGAGCACCAATTGACACGATTTCCGATCCGTCGGAGCTAGCCGTGTATTTATGAGACCCACAAGTGTTAGCGTCGATGAAAACATCGACGCTAATTACTGATGACTTCTAGTATTTGTAATCACTAATGGGTAAACTAATTAATTGAAATCACTGCACCGACGGTAGCGACGATGAGAAACCAAATTTGCAGTGTCAACAAAATATGACAAAATATGAATAATTTATTCACATCTGCAAGTTAAGTCAATATAAGAAACAAATCTTCGATGGGACGATAGAATTTTGTGGATCCAACCAAACATTCATTCAACCCACTACTTTTTTAGTGGTTTGTTGCTCTAATTACCGATTAATAAATCGAAACAATTTATCAGTTTTTAATCTTCATTTCTAATGAACGTTAAAAGCTATAAATAATCAAAAGCGAAAAGTGTTCCCAACACTTTTCGCTTTTGATACTGATGTTCTCATCGTTGGGCTCCAACGAAAAATACGTTTTCTATTAATTTTTTGTTCAATTTGATAAAATCACAATGTTCGTCTCGATTCCTTCTTTGGATCGTGAAAAAAAAACATCGTTTTATTGTCTCGAGTTAATATGGAATAAGAATCGCGAGATCTGGTAAAGGAAAAACAGAATTCCGTTGCATTCCAACGATGCAAACTTCAGCATCGTTCTTGATCAATTTTATCAATTAAGTATGAAGTGTTGAATTATAATTTGAATGAATCGAGTGTTGTTCGGATTTTTCAGAGATCTTTGTTGGGTCAAATGGTGTCTGTGTTTGTAGAAAAAAGAAATAAAATAAGCCAATTTCCATCACTTTCTAGTGCTTCAGACAAATTTTCGAGAACGAAAACGAAATTTGATCAAATAAAATAAACACGAGTTTGATAAATGTTGAAAAATGATAACTCTTCTGCATTTCATTTTTTTTTTTTTTTTCATTTCATGCCGTAGAGCATCGTGCTCGAAATGAACAGACTGGGAATGATGGTCGATCTCTCGCACGTCTCGGTGCCTACGATGCTTGACGCAATGAGCGCCTCGAGAGCACCTGTCATATTTAGCCACAGCAGCGCACATGCACTCTGCAACTCGTCGAGAAACGTGCCAGATCACGCTCTCAGACTTCTCGTAAGTATCATCTTCATGTCATATGTAGTTGATATAGAAAAAGGTCTGTTTTTGAAAAAATTCGTACCGGTGCATTCACCGCAACTCGAACGTATCCAGAATTAATGCACCCACATTTTCTTCTCATAATTTTACGAAAAAAAAATCCAAGAATTACGAAAGGAGCGATATCGAGCTGCTGATTCATTTTTTCTTCAATTTATTCTCGAAATTACTAGACGGATAAAAACTATCAAAAGACAATGGAGTCGTTGCATGAATCTGTGAAATTTTAAATTTTTTCATTTGCTATATTTTTATATTATTTTATTGTACTATTAATATAATTATATTATATTATAATGTTAATAATTTATATTATTAATTGTTTTTTTTTTCCATTTCTTTTATTATATTAATGAAAATAATCTTGATGTGATTACAGGCTCAGTCGGGTGGGATCGTGATGGTGTCTTTTTATCCACACTTCATAAGCTGCGCAGAAAAATCTACTCTCGAAGACGTCGCCGGTAATTAATCAATTTCGATTATAATTCATTATCGCACCCGACGGAATCATTAGCAATTAAAATTGAATCGTTGATTCGAAATTTAATTAGAAAAATTATTCTTTTCACTGAAACGTATTTTGGAACAAAGTTTTGTAAACATCATTGTCGATTTTTGACGTCCTCGACTGTGGTTGACTTTGAGTACAGCGTGCGCCATTAGAGATGCATCTTAAGAGCGTTCAAAAGGGAGCAAGTCGGAATGGATATCCATATTCGATATACGGTAATGAGTGTGGTCCCGTCGTCACTTCCGGGTTGGTGGTGGTTCGTTGCTGTGGAACACTGATTAGAAGCTAATTTCTTAGCCAACATGATGTTTCGCTGTAAGCTACAACGTGGCGAAAGCTCATGAACCTTTAAGGGTTGTGTGCATCTCTGTGTACCTTAATTTTGATCCCGAACGTGTTTCGTTCTCATTATTCACCGAAAGCTCTGCTTTCTATAGGAGAAACTCATCGTGGTTTGTGGGGTGTCTGTCAGACTTGAATAATTAAAACCTGATCATCGTTAGATTCTTAGATTCTCGAGGGATGCATAATATCAGAGGCACAAGTTTAGGTTGTGAGGAACTGCAGA
The DNA here is from genome assembly GCA_030522525.1 of Campopleginae sp. 14b. Lineage (NCBI taxonomy): Eukaryota > Metazoa > Arthropoda > Insecta > Hymenoptera > Ichneumonidae > Campopleginae sp. 14b. Next base: position 32,887 of record JAPYYS010000823.1, on the reverse strand, counting down.
GTTTTCAGTTTTGCAATTAAATTTGCTTAATTTGGTTTGTTACGAAAAGCAACGCCAGGGAACACGAATGAGCGATAAAGAAAAAATAAAAACAATAGTTTTCAACGAATTTCGTCAGATTGTTGGGAATTAAAATAATATTCTGCAAAAAATTCACCGGAAAACAACAATTAGTATTATTTTTTACTATCCACAAATAATGGTCGAATTGGGCTCAAAATTTTCTTGGGTTTCAGGCCACGACTTTTTTTTCACCAATATTGAAACGTTTTGGACATTCGTTGAGTCTCATTTTTTAAATTTAATGTGCAACATTAAGTCGCAGAGACTGCAGGGCACGCTTGAGAATATTAGTTGAAACGAAAGCGAACCCATACACGCGTATGTCAACCGCAATGACCAACGCAATTCCGCGCCTTAACAATTCTCCGGAGCCGTTTTCATCGTTTGATTTACGAGGATGTGTTTGGATCGATCATTGAGATATGCGGGGGGGCCACGAATCGCCCAGAATATAGAGCAATGCAAACCCGAGCAAAATCCAAAGTACCATTAGACGTCTACGACGGATGTGTTTACATGTGTGCATGAGTGCCTTCGAACCATCGAAGATAAATCGTTGTGAAAATGGACTGCCATTAAGTTTTTTTTTCTTGAAAGGGAGAGAGCGAGAGAGAGAGAGAGAGAAACCGCCGAGTAAAATAATGAGAACGTCTCAATTTTTCAAATTCTCGCGTAACCAAATAATCATTTTCGCACGATGGAATTATATTTGTAGAGTAGAAATTGAAAAACGACGTTTGTTTATAAAAAGGACAGGAAGGAAAAAAAGTGGAATAGAGATTTTTATGAGGAATCGACATTTTCATTTATTTTTCTAAACTTTGAATAATATTCTAAAGCATCGAGATAGCGGAGTAGACAAAATAAGAGAAAAGAGCAGGAAATGAACAAAATAACAAAAAATGAGCGGAAGCTATGAACGAAGGGAACGCCGGGATATCATAAGACTCGAAATAAAATAACGGTCGAGGACCGGGCGAAAGAATAAAAAGCCAAGAACAGCAATAATAAATATTGTTGATAAAAAAAAAATGAATTCATTAAAACCTGGCACAAGATCGAGAATGGCATAAAAAAAAATAGGACGATTAAAGAAAAATTGTGGAAACTACAAAAGAAGGGGAGAAAAAAGCTCGAATAGAAAAAACATGGAGCCACCTAGAGGAAGAAAAAAGGAGCGCAGGTGAAAAGTGGGTAAAAAAAAAGGGGAGCAAAACAAAGACAATAGAATGGAGAACGATATAGAGAGAGAAAAAGAGAGATCCGCACGCGGACGATAATCGTTACCTGCGGAAAGCTAATAACGCGCTCGCCTATGTACGCAATCCCCATGAGGGAGAAAAGTAACGAGAGCAGACTCACCTCTATTTTGCCTTCCCACACACACCCATAGACACACACATTCTCATATGCATCCTTTGACGTATATTCCCATCGAAATCTCTAACTAACTAGACACGACCGTTCGTTTCGTTCCATTTGTTCCATGTACGCACCATTATCAATGTCTACACATATATATACATATAAGCACAATAATATACGTGAAGGGCTCTTGATTTTCTGTTCCAGAGCATATCAACCACGTGCGGAACGTCGCGGGCGTCGACCACGTCGGAATAGGGGCTGGTTACGATGGAATCAATTTGTAAGTTATCATTCGACCAAAAACTTTTTTCAACTTCTTGCCACTTTATTACATTTTTAGATTCCCCTCGCATCATTAATCGGATAAATATTATTTTATCCAAAAAAACATATAGTTTTAGGGGAGCCTATCATTATTGACCTGGTGATCGGATCGCTGTTGATTCAATGATAATAACGATTATATGGTGAGATTGAATCGAAGCGTATTTATGACCTCATCATTCGATCGGATTAATAAGATTTGCAGCTATATTGAGGTTTTCCGTGCTCATGCTGTTCCTATTACATGAGTTTATGATACGGTATCGTTTTTGTTGTGTCTTCCTCATGCGCCAGAAACGGAGACCAAATTGATGAAAAATCATTTGTTTGCAATTTTGTATTCATCGACTAATTTTAAACGACCGGCGACGTCGATTTTGGGCCATCCGATTGGATTCGCAGCTTTTCCATTTTCACATCATCATTTCTGTTTAAATGATTTTTTTCAATGGTGCTCGAGAAATACAAGGAAAAATGAATTTTTCCTCGATCAGCTGCGCCGACCTCTATCTATCGAAATATCAAGTACAATGTGGAGTTGGCAGAATCAATTTTATTGAAAATGAGAAATCTGAAAGCATGCTGGAGAGTGAGAGAGCAACTAAGTTTTTTGTACAACTTGATGTTTTCCAAAAGCCTCATAAGTTCTATAAAGTATCATTTCCGCAAGGGAATACCTCTGTACAAATCCTGTACGAAAGTTTATGTACAAAGCTTGTAATTGTATTGGAAAGCAGAGACTGGTCACAGTGGAAAGCCGTCGAGGAAAAAGCGACTGCCCGAAATAGATTTGGATACGGGACGCGACGTCCAGGGCAAAATAATGGAACGTTCTGATGCGATTCGAACCGCATGACACGTACGAGATACGTACTTGAAAACATTGACGAGTGGTGAAAGGTTGAAAGTTTCGATAAGTCCGGGGGACTTAGTTAACAATACCAAATTCTATCGGTATTCTAATTGGGCGATACAAGAACAATGAAAAAAATATATTCGATTGCCTGGAAATTTGATAAAATGTCGATTACTTTTAATTGATTAAAAAAAAAAACAAATAATCATCATTTTTTGTTATTCAATTTTGTGAAACAACAAACTGCGGGATGCGGATTGTATAAATTTGCACAGTTATTAAAAAACTCCAAAAATCTACTGAATAAATAGTGAAAGGGTTAAGGTTATTACATCCCAAGGTCGAAAATGCAATATGTCATTTTGAAATGCTAAAAGATCCGTGTGGCTGAGGAAAAGAAAAGTGTCGTTATAAAAGACATCAGTCAGCTTAGCAGACATCTTGTTTACCGAGTACATTTCTCTCTGAAGGTATTACAAGCTCATCTTCTTTGATATATGGCAATCTTGAGTTGAGCCCCCGAGCCCCTACACCCCTATCCCCCAACCCTCTCGCGTCTGACGTCTCGAGACACTGCGATCTCTAAACATCTTTATTTTCTTATCTCTTAGCGAGGAGCCTGCTCTTTCCTTCTCCCCGTCGTCCTTTGTCCTTTACCAACGATAAATTAACCCACGGGCACAGGCTAAGTGCATGGTGCGAGGAAAAAACTGCATAACCGTGAGAACGATAAATCATAGTCCGCATCCCTAATTATGGAAAAACATCGTGACGTCTGCGTAAGCCAAAATTAGAATTCTTCAAATCCTCGTAATCAAGTTTCCGGAACTTCAGCTTTCCATAAGTTTGGCTTAGGGGCTGCGATACGAAATTACGAACGACTTTTTCTTGTTTCACTGATTACTCGAGTGGCACTTGATCGGAAGATCGCAAATATGCAAAATTCTTTTGCATACTCTGAAACAAAAACAGACGATACTCATAGTTTTTAGGACTTGCGATGCCTCTCAGCTACGAACTTGTGAACATAAGACAGATGCATAGACGAGAAGCTGCGTTGAATCCTCCGGAATGCGAGGCCCGTTGACGGTAACGGGGGAAGAGCTTGTACGAGCGTAAAAAATAGGAGAATATTTTGTTCCCCGAAAAAATAGATGAAAGGGGTAAAAAATGTGTTGGGCGTACACACGGTTGCTGGATGAATGTTGAAGGAGTGAAACAATGCTCGCGAAAAGGCTGCAACTAGAAAATGCAAGGAAGCTCGCAGTAGAGAAACGAGGATGTTATTAAATGAAGGCGTGAGAATCTCACGTTGAATAATATCGTTGGAACGCCGTTGCGTGCAGTTTCTGACTCTTTGTCTGTTAGCTCGACCCTCTGTGCTTTCTGATGTTTTTTCATACCACTCGAGGGGAGTAGTGTGAGAGTTTTTACCATTCCCGATGCTATCATATTCGAAACTAGCAAATTGGAAAAAAATCGAAGAAAAAAGTGAAATAAATATAATCCATTTCCTCGCATCGATAAAAACGTTTGTTGAGAATTTCCCTCGCAGAATCACGATTCGCCTTCAGTTCTTCGAGCAAGCGAGAGGCGACGACCATGTGGAATAGGAGCACGTGCTCTTCTTTTTTCTCAAGCGGAAAATGTTTTTTTCTCTACTTCCGGAGCAAATGCAAAAAAAAATATAAAAGATGCAAGAAAATTATGCTATCGCATCGTAAAAACCAGAAGAAGCGAACGAGAGAAACGGTCGGGCGGGCTTCGTGCCGTGTCCATCACATTCTGCACAAGAGCTGAGGGACAGAGTCCTTGTTCTCATCGTGTTTACACGCGCATACAGGCTGGCCGAACATTCAAAGCTTAAATCTATCAGAGAAACGATTCATTCCGATGAGCCGATGATCCATCTACGAGATATTGATTGGAAGTATCAACAGTTGATACTTGACGCCATTTTTAGGACACCCTGTATATTCCGAGGCGTCGAGCCGGATATACAATCGCATATAAATATATTCTCACGGGTGTGTGTCTATTTATTCGCATACCTATATACACACCGGTGTGTGCATATGCGTAAAAGCTCATGCGACTCGAGGAAACTAATCTAGGAGCCCGCGGCGTCTAGATTAAATTTCACCGATTCTGCATAACCTCATCTCTCTTTCTTTCTCTCTCTAACTCTCCATCTCTCTCTTCTCCACCTCCTCCCCTGTTGCTCTAGCGTTTTTATTCGTATACTTTCGACGAGAGATATCCGGAACATCGAGATATCGTTACTTTCAGACTGCCTCTTTTGCTCACGTATACCCATGTAGATTGTTTCAGTTCGGAAGCTCGAAGGCTCCGACCCTTTCTCGATTTTCGTGCACCGACGAAAAATTGCAAATTTATTTGGATTTTCGCGAGACGGTTTTCGCTTCCTTCGCAACGATATCGTTTGGTTGTTCTATTCCAGCAGAAGCAGAATTTCCGATCGTATATGGAGCTATGATGAATCATCCAAAGGCAGAGAAAAAGAATGCAGGCTATTTTTGTTTTTGTTTTTTTTTTCATTTCGCACTGTAAAAACCATGTGAGGAAATTCAATGAACGAGGCAAATTCGTGACGAAACATGCAACGAACAGTACAATAAAAAACGTCTTTGAGGTAAATGGATTCACGTGCAACCTCATCGTTTCGTACCTCCTTGCTGAAAATCCGTTTTCTATCATTTTAAATACATGTGCGCCTCTTCGCCCTTCCTTTCCTTTTATCGAAAGCCCTGTCGGCTTGAAAAGAAGTGAAAAATATCAAGAGGAGACGACACCAAGTGTCATACGTTACTTGACATACTCGAGAGCGAAAAATTTCACAAGGCAAAGGACGTTCCTCAAAAAGGGCTTTTCCTCAGACATAATAAATCTCGAAATTCCATGCTTAATCGTAAACTGGGTCACGATTTTTCATGAATATTAAAAAGTCAGAGAAAACTTCTGATAATTTTTAATTTATCTCTAAACTTTTTCTCTCATTATGTATATTTATTCATTTCTCTCCCAAAAACTATCAATTTCATTATTAATCAAACATCCAACGAAATATAATCGTATTTACTGTTATTATTATTATTGTTACGGTTGTTTATGGCGTTATATTAATTTATGGATTAAACTAATTAATATGTATGCAATTACGATGGGGGAAGTAGTGAGGGGCAATTAATGATAATTATTATGACATAAATTACGAGGGTCTTGGGGTGCCCGGTGAAAGCAACAGAATATGTTCTATGGAGAGGGCTTGCTACTGTGACGCAGTGGGAAGCTTTGCATATCTGGCATTCTGGCACGTAAACCCCAATCTACATGTTCATGTATGAATGCACATGCGAATGTGGGTATCTCTGCAAATACATTGATATGCATATATTGTGGATTCTTGTAAGTGCATAAAGGATAAATCTAGCCGTTCTTGAGGCTGAGCCTTTAAAAGTCTCAATTCTAGAACGCCGCACTTGTCAAAGCACAATCCCTAAAAGCAGACAGAGCATTTTTCACTCCAGCGTCTTGAAGACGTCGCCCGCTCAACCGTAAGCGACACTTCTCAATGAATCACGACCCGAATCATTTTTTTCAACGATTAAGAATGCTCTCAATGAATTAATCAAAATTCACATTTATCAATGCAATTTTTCGTGTAGGGAGTTTCTCATATTTCAGAAAAAACCTTTCACAGTCAAACAGTCAAACAGGCATCTCATGCGTGAGGAAGCGGCTTTTTTATCGGTCCAGTTGGAACTCGCTTCTAGGAATTCATATTTCATTTGATTTTCTTTTTTTTTCTGTCCATTGGCATTAAACACCGTCAGCTACAAATTGATTGCGGCTTGCCCGGGTAAATTTGTTTTCATCCCTGGTAATTCTTATTCATCAGTTTCGAGACTTTTTCTCGTGAGCATAACCCTAAGAAGCCGAATTTTCGCGAAACGCCTCGCGTTAATTTCTCTGATTGGTTAGATAGTCGAAAAAATAAGTAGGTATTTACGAAAGGGTTGAAAAAAATGTGCGAGATAAATGGAGCTTTCTTCGCTAGTGCACTGAGAAAATTTTATCCCAAGAGTGTTAAACCGCCATTGTGAGCTGAAATGCATGTTTCAGCGGGTGTATTTATATCCACGTATAGGTTATATGTGTATACAAAGGTATAGAATAGCACGTTTAAGCCGATAATGGTCATGGTGGCGGTTCACCGACTCACTCCCCCAAAGTCGTCTCGTTCGAGCGCGCCCACGACGAGTAATATGAATTTTAATCTCGCGTAAAAGCTTATTGGCCGACGCGAGAACTCGACACTGTACCTCTATATATATTAAATATCATTCGTATATCATATACGGGGTGTCCCGAAAGTGAGACCCAAAAATCAATGGAATGGATAGACGATGAAATTCCGGAAAGGAAAGTCCTGAGCTTTTCTTTCCTCTGACTCGCAGTTACTGAGTAATCGAGCAATAAGTGATGGACAAACTGTAGCACGCGAAAAAGAGTGGACGCGATCAGGCAACAGGTGATCAAGCCAGTAGCCCCAGAAGCCATCAGATTCGTGAAACACTCATCAACTCTCCGAGAGTCCATTTCCGAACCCACGCTGCCCACCACTTTGAGGACGCTCTATAGACATTTTGGGGTTGCGGTGCACTTGGGCTTTAGCTGGTCCCTCTTCACTCGCTCGTTATTATCACACATGTATATTAGTTCTCTCCATGCTAGACTCATCAACGAGTCCCGCATTTTCTGACCCAAGCGAATACTTCACAACGAACTTCACACGAAAACATTGTACCGGCACGTTTTCAACACTTTTTGTTAATCTTCTGGCAGCTCGAAAGTTTTGAGCAAGTGCCCAATGGCGCCTGCCGTGGGCCGTACAATCGAAAATGTTCACGCAAGTTCTTTGTGGATACATGGAAAACATTTTTTCGTGCATTTCATTCATTCAGCATTTAAGAAACGAATTCACACACTTTTATTACATTTACCATGGAGCGTAATGTTCTGTAATGATTATCAGACGTACGTATGTTCAAGAAACTCCGTTCAAGAGCGCTGTAACGGTACGAGCGACTATCATTACCGACGTTACGATTCCTAGCCTTTTTACCCCCACCCCAAACTTTTTTTTTGCCATTTTACAATGACCTACTTTATCGTCCATCCACGCTTAATAATGGAATTAGATGAGCCACCCCCTCCACCCCCCTGCCATCCCACGACCGTATATCTTTCCGTCTGCTTGCCTTGCTCTTTACTACCCTGTCTCCTCATACTTTCGACAATTCGCGAAAATGTTAGCTCGCGTCTGCACGTATCCAGATAAACGAAAGTATTCCCGTATTCATTACCGACTAACTACCCTTTCTGCCCCTTTCCTGTCTCATATCCTATTACGCTTCTATACAGAATGTCATTTGTTTCTTCTTTTAACAAGTTTTCACATTTTCTGCTGGGCCGTGCCTGGGCTCAGAGTATCCTGACTGACCGATGTGGGTCTGTTCTACTTTATTATTTACAAGATTTAAAATATAAAAACTTTTTAAAGTTGATTTCGAACGAAAAAGTCGGATGTAGTAAAAAAGAAAAAATTTCAAATAACGAAGAGGAGATAAAGTTGGAGAAAAAAGTGAGCAAAACGATCACAAATTTAAACATTTCCTCGCAATTTTGTCATCCGCGATCCATCATTTTTAACCAACGAAGTTTCAATATTTTATCGAGCGGGGAATATACGAGAAGACAGGAGAATCGGAGCAAAAACATAATTAGATTTCTGTCGTATCTGTGATTGGCTATTATTCCAATTCCGTGAATATGCGATATCCATTATGGGCTAAGAGAAATATATGGAAGAGAGTGGGGGAATAAAAGCAGTTTCGCTAAAGGCGTGATCGATCGTTCGACGAGCTGAGTCACGAGGGAATTCAAATTCGGGAAATGGATGTATGTCCCGAGCCGTTGCTCAATGTAGTAAGCGACCGAAATTGTGGTCAAGACAGAGCAAACCAATGCACTGTGATATACGTCGTATAATCGCAGCCTGTCATGCACAGAGTGGCGGGCAAAAGTTTCCTCCCGAATTCACAACACACCGAGTACAGTTTATGGAAATCGGTTATTCATCATTTTTAAACGCGATAATAAGGAGCGTTGCTCAATTATTAACTAAACCGTTTTGACGAATGGCGTGTGCAGGCTCTCCAAAAAAAGTCGTTAATAACGATGGGCTGGCTCGCAGAGGGAGAGCGCTAATCAACAGAGCACTATAGAGCTCTGCCCACTGTCTTTGTTTCTATCTCGTCAACGGTGCGTCGTACCAAGAAATACCTGAAGTCTCGTGGTCGTGGAATTCACCTCAGAATTCCACGACCTACCAACCCGGCAATTACGAGATGCAACTTTAATCTCGCTCTCTATGTACCGAGGGATATTTATAAACGTTCTCATGCGGATATGATGATCGATAAAGCCGAAGCTTTCTCGTGGTCTTCCGTTTAAATAACTGGCAGTTTCGGTGACCAGGCAACATGAATAAGTACTGAAACACTCTGAAATTTAAATATCGCTCACACTCACACCCTCCCCGTCTCTTTGCCTGCTTTCGCACGTTCGATATCGCAGTCTCTCGACTATACGAAAACCTGTTTCGAATGACTCCCCACGGTGATACTCGTTAGCTCATTTAGACAGTGGGCTTCCTCGCAAGCTTCGTCGAGGTTCCCTGAGATATGGCGAAACGAGGACGACACCTTGGTGCATCGAGTTGAACACTATCGCGCGTCGGAAAAGGCCTCTCACACCTTCGAGAGAACCTCTCCAGCATTCCCCCCTTTACCAGCCACCGAAACCACCAGTTTCCTCGATCATATTCTACGACGATATTATTTAAGTTGAACAAGGTGACAAGAGCTCACTTTGTCCTCTTTTGCTTATTTAGTCAATCTCCTTTAATTCTTCCCTAAATTTATCTTCGCTGATCGGTCAGTTTTCCCTACAATAACCGACATTCGTTCTGATTCTCTTGGTCGTTATACTCGGATATTCAATCAAATTATGCAACTGAATTATATTTCGTTGGAATAAACGCTCAGAATATAACACAGCCTGCGGCCAGCTGTCATTCGAGATTAATTAATTTTCTCCGTTTTGTTATGTTCTAGTGTATATTTTCCATCTTCACTCTTGTACTAAGTTTACTGTTGCTGTTTCTTCAAGACCCACAGCCCCCAGCCACTCTCTTTTAATGGACAATTGTATCGCATTTGCATGGGGGTCTGAGGAAAGTGTAGAAAACTTAATACTCACTTTCAGGTGGTTAGCACCATCACAGGCTTAGGAAAACCGTCGAAAGACAAACCGGTGCGTGGCTAAACAGTCACCCAACCGAGTATCGATTGCGACCGCCGAGATTGATCTACTTCGGTGGTCACGCCGCACGTATTGTCTTTAGTATTGATGGTTGAAGATTCGTCACGTATTTTTATCACGAAAGATACATAGTTATGGGAAAGAATTTATTTCATTCGATTGCTTCTTTGTCCTTGACGAAATCACGGCATCAACGGATTTTTTTCTATCTGTTTATTTAAGGCGGAGCCATTGAAAATATCGATAAAACGACAAGACTCCCGCTGATGCTCGTCGAGTCAGGATGAAATAATTCATGCTGACCCCTCTCTCTTTTTCTCTCTCTCTCTCTCTCTCTCTCTCTCTCTCTCTCTCTCTCTCTCTTTCTCTTTCTGTCGATATATGTATATAATGTCATTGCTTCCTTTTTATTTCTCTCTTCTCCTATCATCCCGAGTATAAAATTCGGAAAGTGCTTTCGTGGACCGTCTACGTTCTATAAATTTAATGGTGCAATGCAGATGAGGCTCATAATAAACCTGGTGCTCTATTGAACCAGACCTCTGCGATTATTCCGATTTTATCACCGCCAATGATAATGACGATTGTAATAAAAAATGTACTCTGATTGAAATCATTTGTTCCATTATCCGAATTATTTAATCGATAATTAAATAAAACATTCGAAAGTGTTTACGTAATCCTTAAATTGACATTAAGGAATAACCACAAAAATAATGCGATTGAGAATCATTTGGACGAACCACCTCGATGGAGCTTTATGTTTCAAAGGTAAATAAACAACATCGTAAATGATGGAAATAGTATTATCATTCTTGATCAACAATGTGAAAATAATAAATTGATTCACATCGAAAATTTCGACAGAGGACACGAATGGTCGGATAGAAGGTGGGAGGCTGAGGAGACCTGTCGTGTTCCGATAATGGGCTTTGGACGTTTATTTTCCGTGCAAATTGACGAGAATAAAAAATGCGAAAAAAATGTCTGGTCTTGAACGCACCGAGGGAATTTCTCTTGGCGAATAGATCGACGAGGTAAAAGTTTTCGTAGCGGGAGAACGATTTCTCGTGAGGGATCAACGGGAACAGAGAAAAGTGAGCCGAAAGGGTTCAAGGAATAGAGTAGAGAGAGGGCCGAGCCAAAGCCGGTTCGAAGGTACGAAGCCTCAAAGATCCAGGAGATTTATGGGCGCTCGAGATTCTGTCGCCAAAGTCGTCGTCGTCGTCGATCCATGCTCGGCTCAAATGCAGGGACTTGCTTTGACGACGCCCATGTGAGAGAAAGAGGCAAACTGAGAAATTGTACATTGGAAATATTTCCCTACTGCACGCCATCGACTATATATTTTTTCTCATACCGTCGTCAGGCAGAATTAAATGCTTCATATTTATTTTTTATTGCGAACCTCAGCGAAGCAAAAATCACAATAAATGTTAGCTACAAATCTTTGGTGAACTAAAAATCTAGAAATATCATTCTAATGCCGACCTCGTGAAGGTCGAGCCACGCGTTAATTTACACAGTGTTAAGTTTATGTTGACATTATCTGATTACAGGACACCCGCGGGTCTGGAGGACGTCAGTAAATATCCCGCATTGTTCGCCGAACTATTGGCTAGGGGCTGGTCCGAAAGAGATATTCAAAAACTGGCTGGACTCAATCTAATACGAGTTTTCAAAACGGTCGAACAGGTAAATAATGTAAACAATTGCATGTCGTATGAATGTTTGCCATTTTCACGAGCAATTGGGCGACATATGCCCTCAAAGAAATGAACATCGAATTAAAAATGAAATGCAAATCAAAACAATAGATTTCTCATCCTTCGATTTATAAAATAGTAGAATTAATAGGAATTCCGCTAGCTCAACCCATTTTATTAACCAAACGAGTACTCACTTTATTCAAATATTTATTGTTTCGTATATATTCGAGGATCCGTAAAACAAAAATCTCAATTTGGTCGATAAAAATTGGTAAATTCATAGAAAAAAAAAAGGAAAAAGAAAACTCGGAGGATTTCCAGCACGTCCGCGAGTTACTTGTATCAGGGTGGAGGAAATACTCTGGGGAAAACTAATAAGATTAATCTCAAAAAGCTCTGGCTATTTGATCGGGTGGATAAAAATCTCTCTTCGATGGAGAAAGTCAAACTGAATCGCTCGGACCGAAATATATGTATAGACGTTAAGGTGTATGTATATATATATATATGAATAAAAAAACGTCAGGTAAGCGATCGTTCACGCCATGACATACGAGGGAGGTATCTCGACCGGAATAATCTTTTTGTGGATGTGTGAACGTGTGTAAGAAAGACAGAGGCAAAATGGAACGTCACGTGGTAAGAAGAATCGACACTGTCGAAAAAAAATGCAAATTTTCATAGCCACCCGAAGAAATTTATTGATTTTTGTGTTATCAATGTATCGTAGAACTGTTAGCCTCCCGTTTTTCCATTAAACATCGAGCTCGTCATTTTTGAAGCGTTCTATTCGCTTCTCCGGAGCCTGTCACCTTTTCAGGTGACCTATTTAGCCTCACAGTCCTATTTCAAGCGTCCTGCTAAAAAAAATTCGTCTATCTGTGGACGTCCAATGGGTGTGTGGTCCAATGGCCCTGGCTACGAGCTCGCGGAACCGATATGCAGTTTAATAGAACACACAAATCATGTATCTGGGTTGGAAGGACGCGAGCAAGGAGAGAAACTGAACGAAGCAAAAAAAGGGTAGCAGGGGCTTGAAATCGTCAGCCGGAGAGAACAGGAGAGCAAAAAGTAGAGTGATTTTTAGGAGGAGCGACGAAAAAACGAGTTTGGGTTATCAAGCGCGAGATGGACCTCAGGAAAGCGGGCTTGTGCAGTTGAGGTTGTCATTTCATTCGGAGGCTCACTAAGAATGTGGAATCGAAGATTTTTCAGATTCTTTATTTAATGCGCTCGTCCGAGCATCCGAAAAATCTTCTCCATAACAATAAGTTCAGGGACACTGAAAACCCACACAATAAAGTCAATATTTTATTGAATGCGAGCAACTAAATGTTTTTGGATAATGAATCAATTATCGTCATTTCAATAGGATCGAAGAATGTGATCGAATTTACAAAGATTTCATCTTTCCATCGACTCCACAATCAAAATTCACCGTCCAAATGACGTTTTTTTCTCATTTTTCAAAAGCATATAGTCCAGTGGCTCGTACTCAACGGGATATCCTCGTTTTATAACGAAATTGGCTAGTTAGCGGAGGATTGTAATTATCTTTCGACATGAAATGAGTTTCGAGGAGGTGCATGAATTTGCCAAAAACGCGTTCCCTTCTGTCATTTTTTTGTGACGTTCGTCTTTGTGTTTATTAGAAACATTTGCATACCAAATTTCATCATGAAACTGCATGAAGAATTGCAGCGGTTTCGCCTACTGTTGCGAAACTGAATCGCGGTGACAGCTGCGAATGACGGAGTTTTATGGGTGCCCAGGACTCATGGAAATCTAGAACGAAAGACTGATAGGAAGAAAAAAAGAGAGAACGAGCGAGAGAGGAGGCTGGTCTATTAAAAAAAAAAGCAAAAATTGTCGTCGAGAGAGATGGAAAGCGGGAATGATTGAAATATCGAGGAATAGAAAAAGGGCAAGAAAAATGTGAAAGGTGGAGAAATGTAGAGGATGGAAGGTTAAAATGTGGAAAATGAGGGTCACACAAGGAAGAAAGAAAAAAAGTAATAACGAGGAATAAAAAAATAAATCGGACAGATACATCGAAGAATGGAAAATTTGAAGAGAACAATTGAGAGAGCGGAGAACCCATGGTGAAAGAGGTAGAAAGGTTCAGAGGTTTCTACACCTCTCGCATGATTTTTCTACTTCTGAATATTTGCCAATCTCGCATACCGAAACCGCGAGTTAGTGGCAGCTGCTCGAGAAATCCCACGGTCCCGGGTAGTTTTATTAAAAAAAACCTAGCTAAGAAAAAAAAGCGAGTAGATCGCACGTGGCCACGACCAGATTCTTGTTTCCGAGTTGTAAAGAGACTATCATAAATTCACCCGATGAATTTTATTGTTTTCAGTCATTTTCTTCCGGTCCACAAAATAAACGACAATTATTTGATTCTCGCGTCGAAATTTTTATGAACAAAAAAATCAGAAACTTCAAATAAACATTTTTTCAGTCAATTCCAATTTTTCAATTGACAAAGAAACAAAACGAGAATATTTTGAACACCATGAGCGATGTAAAGAAAACGGAAGTGATGCAAAAATATTCGTCGCTGTAATACGAAGAAGAAGAAAAACAATCAAAACCATTTCTCGTGCAACTTTAAATCGTCTCGATCTGCATACAAACGAGATAATAATTAAGTTCAATTTTTTTATATGTATACAATGCTCTAGAAATCGATGGAACTCACTGCTCAGATGTCGAGTACGCGCACGAGAAAAAAAATAAAGAGTAGAAAAAAAAAATAATACCATTCGAGCCATCGTCGACATTAGTGTTTTTTTTTTCCCCCGACTGTTATACATATTGCGGCTTTGTATGCTCCGTAATAATTCCACGAAATATAATAACAGCGCGACATAAAGGACTAGAAAAGGCGAAAAAATGAAGAATGTCGGAAAAGACCGAATGCCAAGTCTCATTGTGTTTGGCATTATCTTCTCCTCCCTCTTTTCGTTTTTCTTCTACTTTAACGCCAGGAAAAAATGTACATTATTTCGCTTGAACTCTGTGGAAACATAGAAGCATATGAATATTATTGCTATTGAGTCTCGAGGTTGCTTATATTTTGTACATGCTAATGTTGCTCGTATGACCACGCAGGAACTAATGATTTATCGATACACGCTGTAAAAGCCCTTGCGAACATTGGTAGAAAAACGAAAAGGCTTAGGGTAGGATCGTAAATATTTGCGGTTGAGCCGATTTGCTATCGAAGGGTTTCTCCTCTTTGAAGAGTCCACAACCCGTTTTGCCCGGTTATATTTTCACGTTTCCGAAATATAATTGACTGAGAGATACGACGTCAAATTATCTAGTTCGAATAATTAAATGATTTTGGATATTTGTTATGAAAACAAATTGAATTATTGAATCGCATCACTGGGCCATTTTGACTGGAATGCCTTGTACATGCACGTGTCTGAACTGCAGTGTAGCTTTCGAAGATGTGTACATAACGAGGAGTATAAAATATGACGAGATGCATCCCATAAACTCGATTGCTCACCATCGATTTTGGCTCCAAGTAACAACGGTCGGCCCTTCTCGTTATTTGTCCGTTTAACGACGCAGCACGTTTATTTTTACTAGGAACTTTGCATAGGAACGAATATAAACGAGCGAATAAATGTTCGGAATTTGAATAAATCCTTTCGGAATAATGACCTTTATTGAGGGGTGGCAGCTAAAATTTCATTTTGCGTCCTCAAACTAAAATAATTATTTGTCACTAGGCAAATGGAAATTAAATATTCAAAATATTTGTATGAAGCTCCGGAAAAATGAGAAATGGAATGAATTGATAGTGGATCCGGCCTGAGGCATAGCTTCGTAAAAAACATTGCGAACGGTTAATTAAACAAGCATCCAAATGCACAAGTCCACGTAACACGATTCTATCGACATTTCCAAACGCTGAATATTTAATTTTTAACCAATCCCGATGTACCACGGCTCGTTTTGTTCCACAAGCCTTGCTCAAAAAATTCACGACGTCGATTATTTCTACAGCTTTATTCTTTCTGCATTGAATCGTAATAAAAAAATACAACAAAAAAAATTTTCTGTTATGACGAAATGAAAAAATACAGCAAGAATCGAGCTGGTGAATTTGTTAGGAATCCCTCGAGGAACAAAAATAAGAGGGATACATCAATGTCGTTCAGGAATTACGGATTGATCGTCAAGAAATGTCAAGGAAAATACGACATCGATGAATTTCGCGTTTACCAGCCTCTCTGAATTTATAAACCTCCAAACATTTATTTCAGATTGACAAATCATGTTGTTATATAATTTTTTTAATTATTGTGCGTGAAAATTGAACACTCACCCGGCCATTGGGAAGCAGCTATTTCGCCGTAATTAGCAGAGACTAAAAAAAAAAGATTTTTATTTCTATGTTTGCGGAGTGCAAAGGCCGGGCAATGAAAATTTCAGATACAGCTGCTTTTCTTCTGAAGCTGCGTGAATGAAATGATTATTTTATTTTGTCCTACGATTACACGAGTCAGCGAGGCGTATAATGAAGTCTTTTTGCTCGGTATTTTCGCTTCATCGAACATCGGTAATGAAATCGAACACGATTAAAATGCACACACACACCCCATCACCAGATATATCGATAATTTACGAGGGAATATATATTGTCGGGTAAAATAAAGTATATATCCATGTATAGAAATATCTATATGTATGTATCATATAATTGTTGTGCATGTGCGTACATATTGGTTGGACATTCGAATGGAATAGAAGCTGCATCCGGTGCGATAAACTAGACCATTTACCGCATTCTGTACATTCTGTACGAGTGCATACACATACGACGTGACCGAACCGTGAAATAGGCTTAAATTATGTGAATGTACAAGGCGTCCAAAACCCGGCACATCCAAACATTCCGATAAAGGCTCCTTCACTAGTTTTTACTTTAAAAATCATGAAGAGGAACGCAAGGGGAGCCTGGTTGCAGGATCTGTGACACTTCAACTTTGCACGCTCCATAACTATGTCCTATGACGCACCGTTAAACGGGCATAAGTAACTCAGACCCACAGGGTGTCCCGAAAGTGACATCCGATATTGTAAGAATAAATATATCCGAATTATTCCGAGGATATTCGTTTCTTATGACTGGAAAATTAGCTTCCAGAGTCGGGGATCGCAAAGCAGAGAAGAGGCAACGACGGTGGGTCGAAAAAAAAAATTGCTGACGACTTTTGACCTTACAATCACACGACCCACTCAGCCTCTGGGTTTCTCTTGTAATTATCCGGACACCGTGTATATTATTCGATGGAAACATGAATGTAACTTATGTCGAGAGAGGAAACAGCTCGTGGACGCTGGACCAGGCGACAGAGTATAATATAATATCAACTTATGGAGCTTTTATCGTTAATATCATCGTCCCTCGTGCAACACAACAAAGAGACGATACTTATTAATTACAAGTCCTTTTCCACGCCTTTCCCATCTTACTCAATATCACCTCAAGCGTTCAATTGTATTCGTCGAATAACGGCCCTGGAAGCCAAAGAAAAATAATATTTCGTCATGTAGACGAAAAATTTTTGCCACTTGAGAAATGAATTAGAAATTGTTTGTCCCTGGGAAATTTAATTTCCAGCAACTACGGAAGTGCTCCTATAAATCGATCGAATTTATTTTTATTTATAGAACGAAGCTTGAAAATTTATTGCGAAAATAAATGGGGATGAAAATGGTTGGGGAAAAAAAATCAGGGCAAAAATTGCTCGTACCTTTAATTTTTCAATAAACATGTAGGATGGAGTGTGAATTCCGGTTTATCGAGCCCTGGGCTATTTTTGGAGAAAAAAAATCTCTACCTCGAAAGCCGGAATTTGATTAGGGCAAAGCCCGAGGCAAGCTTCCTTACTCGAAGTGAAATTTCTCGCCCACGATTCACCGAATTCCGACTGATATTTTGTTTTGTGAAAAAAATATTAGCGAATCGATGAATACGAAGTAAAGAAAATGGTTTTGTATGTATGCATTACTCTTCAGGGTCCTTTCAAACTTTTCCAGATTTCTAACGCCCATACAAAAATCCGTGTGAGCAATTAGACGAGCCGGAGATTTGTGCTTCGAGGCCAAAAAAATGGTGAATTCTCTACCACAGGAATTCGATTAAAAAAAAAAAAAGCTTTTATCCTCCAGAGCGAGTACGTCTCTTTTAAATATTTCAGTCCACAGCTCTCTTGCCTCTCTGTCTCCTCGAAACTCTTTTCTGATCCTCCACCATCCACGCTTAGTAAAAAAAAGTTATAATCTCGTTTTATTATTTCGTTTCATTCATTTTTTTTATTTTACACCGTTAACGACGAGCAAATGGCAAAGCTGTTTCCGCTTTTATACGAGAGACGAGCCTCGCTGTGTGCATTTCCGGCGCATCCGTTATCCTTACAGGAAAAGGGAGAAAAAGCGAGAGAGAAAGTTTAAAAAAAAAGAAAGTATCTCATTAACGAAACCCTCAACGATCCATCCCATTAACGTCGATGAATCCAAAGACCAGACTCCCCTGCTCTCTTCTTTCCCTCTCCCGCACCCTCCGTCTTATCAATTCACATGGCACTCTCATGATTATAATTATAATCATGCCATCATTTATTAAATGGATTAAAATAAAAAGTAAATTAATTAACGAGGGATACATTTTGCGGTGGATCCAAGCATGATATTCTCTCGAATGTGCCACGGAGAACAATTGTTTTCGTAGCCGTAGTCATTCTTTCCTACAACCTCGAACTATAGCTTTTTTTATATATTTTTTTATACATTTTTTTAAATTCCTGCTCTTCATAAAGTGATGCACGCTCGCGAATAGCCAAATCAAATTCCTCATGTCAGTAATAATTTTTGTTTACGTGTATTCTGTTTATTAATATTGCATTAATATTGCCTGGGTATCTTTCAACTTTTGGCCATTATAAGAAGTACTCTCGATCTTTTATCGAGACAGTGTGAATAACGTTTGAAACAAATATATATACAAACTTTCGGTCGTAAAAATCCCCTAACCAACTTTCTTCCTGCGCGGATTTCTGGTAAAAAACGTGAACCTCCTTCCCCGCAGTTGAAAAACGAGCGGAGTGGTTTTTGTTATTTGCTCGAAATAAAATCCGTGCGGGAGCAAAGTTGGTTATGAGACTTTGAGCGACCGAGCGTTTTTGACGTCGCCTCGAAGGTCTCACCCGTGGCCAGATATCTCAAAATAATATTGTCCATTCGTTTTCTTTGTTCCCGCTTTCTACCGAATCGATAAATATCCATCATCGTGCGAAAGCCTCGAAAAATGTCACCGAAAATTCACATCTGAACTGTTCCTCGCTTCCCCATCAGCGACGAACTGTTAGCCAGTCCGCGCACTATTGAGCGGTCACCCAACCAAGTACGATCCTTTTGAAAATCTCTCAATGGCTGTCACGGTATTTATTCCACATCCAATTCATATCGAAAGTCCGATCGAAAAGGGATTACTCGATGCGCACATGAAAACCCCATTCGGCAAAATTCAATATAACCACCGAACGATATTTTTCCTCTTTTATCTTTGTTTTTATGAATGATTTTTTGAAAGCCGCTTTGTGTACACGAGGACTATCAACAAAATCCGCAACAACAGTTAATGGGCTTATCGAAAATTGATGTGCCCAGTTGCCTGCGAAATTTTCAGAGTATATTTCCATCTCGTAACTTCCCATACTGACACGAATAGATCGTTGATTCATTGAAAAGATTTTTTCTCGTTCACTCATTCTCTCGAGTGCACACAATTCAAAATCCATCGCAACTCCCGCTTTCGTGCCTTCAACTTAATTCTCTGCCATGAAAAATCCACTTTACTCACATTTTCAAAATAACCCTTTTCGGGAAACAATCAAAGTTTTCTTCCCGCGTAATAAAACCTTCCGCGTTGTTATTTATTACTTTAACAACCCCATTGTCTTGGAATCCCTAATTTTTCGCCACAAAATTCATAAGCAAGGGGGCATTTTCGTTTGACACTAGAATAATAGTATATAGAATTTTTTTATTATAATATTATTTATGTAAATAAAAATACGCGTGCACACATCGAAAGAACGAAATTTTTACCTCAAAGCGTCGAAGAAAGCGTCTGTTTAAAATATTGATCAGCAGATGAAAAATTTGCGCGGATATTGTTCACGATTTGACGAGAATATTCTCGCAAGGAATTTGAGCTGATTTAAATAATGGGAAAAAAATGATTGGATAATTTTGCGAATGTATCGTTTGGTTTCATTTGCAGGTAAGAGATCGAATGGCAGCGGAGGGAATGGAGCCATTAGAGGAGGAAATACCAACGGAGGATATAATGGGACGAGACTACTGCCGTTACAACATGAAACGTTTCGTTACGCCCTAAGAGTTGTTTCTCGCATCAGCCAGCAAAGAAAAAGGAAATGAAGAAACTTTTATCCGCTATTTTCCCTCCTCTTTCAGCTAGTGCAATTTTTAATCCTCCATTTTTATACGCGTCTACATATAATATGCACGGGAAAATAAAAACTGAAACGAAATTGTGAGAATGTAGAATGCAACTCCGTCGGATGTCAACATTGTAAAAAAAAGTGATGCGAAAAACTCAGAGTGCGTTTCACTGAGAAATAAATGTACTCATCCAACAATGGCACTGAAAAGTATGAGAAAAATAATTCAAATTCAACAAACCGATAATTATACGCAACTATTGTAATATTTGATGACCAAAAAAAAACACATAAAATTTGTATAAAAAGAAGTGACAACAAATCTGTTCCATCACGATGATCGACGTGACGACGTTTATCTGTTCCTCATCTCGTCGTTTGAAGATAAATCCAAATTCTTGTGCGTGTGCGATTTTCGAATAGACCGTGGACTCTCAATTCAAACGAGAATTATCAATTCGGAGAAACGCTCCAAGTTAATTTTTTTTAATTCGAGATTCTAATTTTGTTTTTTTGTTTTTTCTTTTTAATCAGCATTTTTGATAGTAAAAATGTTTGAATCAATGCATGATTGAGGGATCCTAATAACAACAAAATTCCACCGTGAAATACACCGAGAAATCTTGTTGAGCAAGAAAAATTGACTAAAACGTTATGATTTTTCTGTTTTGTAATGATCGGTATACAATTCAAGGTGGTGTAAAATCGTGTGTGACAACTGAGTAATTGTGACGTCATGAATGACTGACTATGTGAAAATTTTGACGAAATTCGTTCCATAAAAAAATGAATGAAAAAAGCAATACACGGAATCATTCTTTTTGTATATAAAATTCTTTTTGACAAGACGAGAAAATTTCTGATATTGGTAAAATTACTCATTTTTGGAGAAGCGTATGCAGAATTCGAAAGAAAAATGTTGAAGCTCCAAAAGCAAATGTGGAAAGAATCGAAACAGTTTTTAGGAGCAAGCAATAAATTTAATTTACCGGATAGAATGGAAAAAACGTTTCAATCGGAAATTTTCTCGTATCGCCAAAAATCCTTCGTATATATATATATATATATGTATCTCATATATACGCGAAAGCTTTGTAAAAGCTTGGTCATATATCGACTGGTGTTCTCACTTGAATTTCATCGTCATAAAAAAAAAAGGTCAATGAAAAGTGTTTTCATCGCGGAATAAAAATCCGACAAAGAATTCGACCCTGAGGGTAGAATAAAAATGAGCGAGAGAGTGTGGTGTGAGAAAAATATATGAAACAAAGTTTGACACTTGTAAAAACAAGTTTGATTATCGTTATATTTCAAAACCCAAATTTCGCTTGTCCTAAATCCTTTCCATTTCAAGTTTCGTATTCATCTTGGTCGATTAATCAATATAAACATTAATTTTTATCTAAAAAAATGTTCAATTTGGGCAGCAGAAAAAATTGGGGAACTGAATTTTATGAATTTGACTTGAGTGAATTTTTGGTGTCATGAAACAGGTAAAAAAAAAAAAAAAGATCAACTAATCCCTGAAGATGCAAGGGTTCTTTCCCATCAGAACTATCGCCAATGCAATGGCTAATGGAATATTGGCAAAACCAGTACCGTTGGCGACAATATTTGAGTAATAAGCTCTCAAATGACAGACACGGTTCGTAGCCCACTCAGGACGATGGCCATTGAACGATTCTCTAGCCAAAACTGAAGAGCATTGTAAATGCTCCAGTGTACGACACATAATCTATTTAGTCATCTCTAATTGTATGAATAAACCTATATACGAGCTCATCACATTACGGGTATACAGGGTGTCCCAAAAACGAGCATAGATTTTCATGGAATATCGTAGAATTTGTGATTTCGAGTAGAAAAGTCCTCCTTCATTTTTCTCGCCGATGCGACGTTGAAGAGCTATACATTGATCGATGACAACCATTCAGATGTGTCGTCTCTGAGGAAAAGTGTATATGATATTTGAATATAAAGTCAAACATAAAAGCTCAGCGATGAACACGGCTATTGTTTCTTTCAATCGACCGGACAGCTCGGCACTAATTAATGAATATCTCGTGAACGGTCCATCTAATCGAATAATTACTAAGGACTTTCCTATCCAGAATCCAAAGATTTATACGAATCTCTGAAAATATAGTCTCACTTTTGCGACACCCTGTATAAAGAAGGTTGAGACCGGAAGAGCATCATATCTATATACGGTGTATCGTTCATTCGTAATGAATCGTTGAGCCAATGTTTACCACGAATTTCACAGTACAACAACGTGTTTGGTATAATTGAATTTTAGTGATATTCGATGAGAATTTATTCAAGACCCACGAGGTACATTATCTCGATAACCATCGGATCCAACGACGTTCTCGATTTGTGTGAAGCGGGATCGTTTTTCCTGGAGCTTATAATTTCATAATTCCATGAATTTTTTATTCATGAAAATATTTCTCCCCTTCCCGTGTCATGAAATAAATAAATAAAGTTTCAATGGAAGCCGTTACTTTGTTTAAAAAGATTGAAACTTTGAACAAGTATTTTTCGACTGTTGAAAAAAAAAAAAAATTCTCATCAGAACTTTCGGAAAGTACGTACTAAATTTACGTCCCTAATATGATCTTCTGTGGTCAAATTTCGAGCATCTTTTTCAGCATGCAGGTCTGTGGGGGTTGTTCCACAATCATTATAAGCCAATAAACGAGGTCGTTAAAAGTTTCAAATGCAGCTAAAAGTCTCTTAATTTTCGCACTTAATTCCCCAGATGTGTGCGAGTAGATTTTTTTTTTTCCTACAGCTTTTTACGAGCTGTTTCGTACCTCGAGAAAAGTCAAAGAAACTCGACGACACGACGCAAATTTTCAGCTGTTTTTTACTGCTCCAAAACGGGATTTAAATTCGTGTTCATTAAAATATATACAAGTCCGAGAATTACATGAGAATAAATAAGACGAACATTTTTTAAAATTATTCCTCATTCTACAGAATGAAAATCAATTTTCTGAAACACGTCCTTGCCGCTTGCTCATATGGTTTTCGAATCGGTATCGAACGAAACAAAAATAAATATTTTTTATCGACTCGCCATTATTTACTGCTCAATTCAGCTCAGTCGCACAAGACATTTTTTTTTCATATGCAACTCAGGCTTGTTGTATTGTCACGGATGACGTCCTAAGCGCGAGATCGCTGCTTTTGTTTCAAGCTCCAGACATCTCGTGTCCAATAGCCCGGTATGGCAGGGAAGGGAGGAAGGAAGAGAACGAGAGAGCGAGAAAAAGAGAGCGGGAGAGAGAGAAAGAAGGAAGCCAAGTTTATGAAAACTTGCTCGCACCTCCAGTCCTATAAATTTAAGCGTTAATACGAAAATGTTGGATGATATTAAAAGGAAGGGGTGTTCGTTCTCGCGCTTCGAGCCATTCTCTCTCGACTATAACTTATTATATACAACGATGAAACGATGAAAGGATGGTACTTTAACTCGATACCTCGAGACTACTTTTGCCCCTTATTCATCTTGCCCATTTCCACTTGTCATTTCTCCCTCACATTTTGCCTCTTTATTCTTCGCCATAGACGAGAGAAACAGGCAGCCATTTTTGTACGTACGTACTACGATCCTGATATTTCTGCATTAATCTTTTTCGAAGACGATTACGAACAGGACTTTTAGACCTCGGAATATCTTTATCCCGGATCCATTTGCCAAGCATCTACAGGGTGTCCCAAAAGTCACTTCAGATATTCACGAATTTAGCTTCATTCGTCAATTTGGAAGGCACAATGTCCTTGGGAATTTTTCTCCACGACCTATTGTTATTGAGATATTCATTAATTTTCGATCATCCTGCAAATTGTTTAGCGATTTTCGCACACGGCCTCTATACGATTGATGCGAAGAATGTACGTCAGTTTCTCTAAAAATCACGGTAGTTTTTTGTCGTAGTCATATTTTGCAAAATTCTTCGTCCATCCTTTACACGAAATATATTTTTGTTTTGTTTTTTAAATCACACAAATTCGTGTCTCCATCAAAAAGAATTCGAAAAAACAGCAACTTTTGTTTCAAGTTGAAAATGTATTCAAACTTTTCCGCATTCTCATCAGACCTGGGGATTCGTGTCATTCGTCGAAGCTCCGTGGAGGTTAAAATATAAGGATGTGTACATAAAGTTAGCTCAGTGAAAGTAATAAAAGAGAAAATAGGAAGTTTCCAAAGTCCTGATTTACGATCTTGGAGCTACTGGGGAATCGATAGAGAACAAGTGTAACGAGAGATCCTTTTTTATCCAAGCTCTTAGCCTCTCTCGCAGCTGAGGGTTAACCTCCTTTCTTGGATCCTTTCGTACAAAATCCACCCTTAACTCCATATTTCACCCCCAGGTTGAAGATAACATTGCAAAGCAACGAAAAAATCCGTAGATCGTAACTCTATGACAATGAATTTTTAACAACTTTTGATTATTTTGCCTGTCTCGATGAACAGAAACGAAAACGCTTGACGAACAAAATAATAAAATTTATCAAACAATCAGAACTGCGAGGTAAAAAAATACGAAATCATCGAAACGTCACGAAGAACCAATGAGAATGCGGAATCCAAATAGCGAAAAATTCTATACTATAAAAATAAAAACGTAAAATAAAGGAAAGAGAATAAACAATTGTTGATAAAAGAAAAAGACGAGAAGCAGCAGTCAGAGCAGCAAGTCGTTATCTCCGGAGAGGTTGGACGAGACAACGCGTACATGGATGTGTAAGCTCTCACGGTACTGGAGCCGAGACTTTGTGAAAGGGAGCGCAATTGTGTACGGGGTCAAAGCTTTAACGCTGAGCTGCGTCGACGCCGTCAACGCTTCTCCTTTCTCCACGCTTTAATTCCATATCACCCTTTCCCTCTCTTTCTCTCTTCCTCTCCTCCCTCTTTTCTCTATGTGAGTATTTACACTAGATTACGCAACAATGTTGTTCAACGTTCCTGGCGCTTCGTACACGCGCTTGACTCGCGATAAAAAAGTGTCCGCTCGTCAACTAGGCACACTCTTGTTAATTTTTTTTTTAACCAACTATTTTCCCTTCTGTTCGATAGCTCTCATACATTCCACCTTTAAAGGTCATAAATAAACAGCTACTCGCCCAACGTAAATTCTATAAAAAACGAAAGTCATCATTTTTGTTATATTGTCGTATCAGAAAGCGAAAAATTAAAACAACTAGAATTTCAAAATTGTGCAAATTTCGAGACGAAAATCGTGAACGTTTTGTTTCATCACATAAAGCAACATTTCCCTGTTGGATCAAGCCAAAATTCATCCAACTGTAATAATTAGGGGGCTAAAAATAAAATTCCAATCAGTGGAAGCGGATCGTTAAATATTTAAAAAGCGATTCTTGTTCCTCTATTTTTAGGGGTGAAAAAAAAATCTTCAAGGGAACCATTTGGAAAATTCAAAAACAAAAAATCATCAAAATCTAGATTGTCGTCGAAGTGATTGAAAAATTGTTTGGAGAAAAAGACTGAATGGCCTGGACGTCCACCGCACCCATTTCAGGCCGAGCGTCATCGATTTCGTTAAATTTGGCACGTTCACAAAAATTAATGAAAGTTATAGGCCGGAAATTCAGGCTCTGCTAATCACAAAGATTCGATAACCTTCCAGATGAAAAATAATGGAATAAAAATCGTGGATTAGCGTGAAGTGAAAAAATTGTTATCTCGATGAAATCCGTGCGAAAAAAATGACAAAGGTCTCGACATGAATTCGGAGAAGTTGAAAACTTGTGATCCGATCGATCTCGCTAACAAAAGGAATTTCTACGAGCTCACAAGCACCAGGTACTTCCAAGAAGCAGCTCGACATCACGGTAATTATTTTGTCACAGGATCGCACTACATTCGAGACACTACGTACGCCTTCATGGCCACAGGGATTTCAGGAATACTTTCAACTTTCAAAAAATCGAGGACAAGTGTACTTCGGAACTATGCCGAACAAAGGACAACGATTCTGTTCCGAACGGCAAAGATACTCGAGAGGGCACGCTATATATTTTTCCTTTTTCCTCTTTGCCTCTCATACGAGCGAATTGGCTTGACGAAAACTACTCACAAATTTGCGTTTCGCAGGCGAACCACTGACCATTTAATTTTTTACAAACGTACATTTTTATCAGAAAATTGATCTAGAACAAAATTCCAGACATTGCATAAAAACGAGCCTATGCAAAGAAACATTTTGGATGTTTCGTCCCAACGGCAACGACCAAAATCCACGGAACGTTGGAGAATAAAATTTACAATACAAAATGGAAAAATCTAACAGCCAAACTGGTTTCATAACCCTCATGCAAACAAGTTTCCTCGATAGTTTTATCAACATTTCTAAAACGAAATTTTCCTTTTGCCTGCCACGGGTCAGTTCAAATTTTCTCAATAAAAATTTAACCACATTGCGCTACGTTCGTTTACCTGACAGTTCTAATTATTAATAATGAAAATTCTAAAAATCCATCGAGAAAAGTGAAAAACCTTCGATTTTCGATCGTCACGTGAAATAAATTATTTAAAAACATTTTTTTCAAATTCCAGTCTCATTCACAAGAGGAGTTCCTTGATTGTCAAAACATGTTGTCTCCGGGTCCAGAAAACTAGACCAGCAGTTGAACAATAAGCGTGGCTACTCAAGCGCCGAGCTGAGGTGTTGAAAAATCATGAATTGGTTCAACTGGCCACGGTGGACATGGTAAAAAATAGGAAATTGGAACGTGGCCGTATAGGTCGAGCCTGAAGTTGGGGCAAAGTTTCAATTGCCAGTGAAAATGAGATTAGGAGGCAGATATTTGGCCTGGTCGTACCAGCTGTTGCCTTTGGCAAGGCCAGCCTGCCTTTTCTATTATTCACCACGATGGAAGGACGCGAGGAACATGGCCACAAACAGGTGGAACGCGTTTCATTCATTTGCTGGTAAAAATGAATGGGGCGGGGGGGAGGGAAAACAAATGGGCGTGTAAGCCTAAGTGATTCTTTATTCTACGAATATACAATCGTTAATAATCTGTTTCTCGATGAAAAATAATTACATGTGGTTTTATTTAAATGAAATCGAAAAAAAAAACAATGATCGACCTTCCGACCGAGTAGACTTCCGGTTCGGAAGCTTGGAAGATTCAGGTACACATTTCTTTCTCTGCTTTTTTTTCTCGCCTATTTTCGTATTTACCCGTTTAAAAATCATTTTTTTTATTTTCTGTTATAGCGTGAATATTTATACTGCGCACTCATTAAAACTTTATTTGCATGGAAAGCGTGAACGTGAGCTAAAAAATAATGAAATAAAAAAAACAAATAATAGTAATAATAATTTGTAATCAATTAATTAATAATAATGACAGTAGTGATAATAATAAATCGTGTGATATGCAACGAAGATCTTGGTTATTTTATCTCGGAATTGAAGAAATATCATTTAGTGTTTTGTTTTTCGATATTTAATATCGACAAGTTGACTGATCAAAGGAAATTGAAAAAGAAAAACATAAACTTACGGAATGAAACAAAAATACGACAAAACAATGAAAGGCAAGAAATGAAAACGAAAAGACACAAAAGTGAGGGAGGAAAATTTTAATCGGTTTGATATTGATAAAGAAAAACCGTCTGAAACAGAGTACAACGAAAAGAGATTGAGCGAATGATTCGCGCGGATGGAAAAGAGCCAAAATGAAGTTAAAAAAAAAAAAAAAAAAAATCCGTCATCGGGACGAGAAAACAATCGGATGGAGATTGAAAATGAAAAAATGCCAGCGATGGATAAATATAGCTTGAAATAAAACTGGAGAAAAATATCAAAGAGAGAAAAAGCCAATTGGCGGGCCGATTAAAAAATCTATTACAAATCGCTGCAAAAATGAATTTGAGTGAGTAAAGATTTGATGATAAAAAGCTTTAAAAATAAAAACCGGAAGTGTAAAAATTGAATGAAAAGTCGGAAATTTACGGAAAAATACCTCGTCAGCTCACGCAGTATTTTTTGATAATTAGTGCCAGCAAATATCTCTGTTCTCAACAAACGTACACATATCAAAATCCTAATTAATTCGCGCAACTTTTTTTCTCGCTGTTCTTCGTGATTTTCTTCTTTCGTTTCCTCCTCGAAAGGTGACTCTGACCCGTCCTCGTTGGTCAGTTGTTGTTTTTCTCGACTTTCAGGGCCCCTAGCTCTTCCAGCATCACTTGGATACCTTCGGGTACACGGCCATTGTCCAATTCCATGCCCCACGAACGATACTACAAATTTCCATGGCGGAATTAAAAATAAATTAAACAATCGTTATTAGCCATTTTTTTCAAGGAAACAAAAGACCGTCATATTTTTCATTATTCGAACATTTGTTTCCTCTTTTTTAAGTGAGGTAAGTGGAAATTTTAGAAAAAGGATGTTTTTAGATTATAAGGAGAATTGGATTTGGCCTACTGGACTTTGATAAGCTTCCTGAAAAGACAATGGTCGGTTTTTCCACGGGATGTTCGTCTTCTCATTCGTCTACGTCGTCTCCTTTGTTTTCCATCCGATGCACGACACAAGTGTTTTTTTTTTTTCATACATTTTTTTCCATTTTTAAAAAGTATTCTTCATTCCGCGAAAATGAATTTTGTGAAATCGTGATAATTAGGAAAGATTCTTCATCCGAAAATACGTAAAAACTCGCTACAGAAATAGCAACATTTTGCCAGCATTGACTCCGGCGCACTAGCGCGAAAAAAAGTCGCTGTGCTCGAAAGTTTTCCATTTCCGAAAAAGAACGAACAGCCCGTGAACATCACGGAGCCGTAATGAGTTTTTTCTTTCGGATTATCTTTTCTTGTTTCTCGCGACAAATTCTACTCGACATTGGCATCAATTCTACCGACGATTTTATTTTTTCGAGAACGAGGAGTGCGTGTTTTTTTTTTTGCTAACACTCCAGGGGAATTTGGAAAAAAAAAAAAAAATTATAGCCACTCTGCTCGGTACGTGGATTGTGAC
Source organism: Campopleginae sp. 14b (assembly GCA_030522525.1). Classification (NCBI taxonomy): domain Eukaryota; kingdom Metazoa; phylum Arthropoda; class Insecta; order Hymenoptera; family Ichneumonidae; species Campopleginae sp. 14b. Next base: position 3,642 of record JAPYYS010000823.1, on the reverse strand, counting down.
CAAGGCAAGGACTAGGCTGGAGGATCAATTTTAATACGACAAAATTAAATTAATTGGTGTCGATTGAATTTGTCACTTTTGTGTAAGCACCAGGAATAGGTTTAGATTTTCTTTCCATGGGTGATAAGCAGGGATGAATTATTTCATGGTAATGAGAAGAACGTTTTCGGTCTTATAAAAAAAAAAAAAAGTGGCTCACCATCTCGAGCTCTTTCCGCAGGGCGAGAACGGCTTTTTCACGGTCGGCCACGAGTTCCTCCAGATATTGGTATCGGAGCTTCTTCCTAGCGCGACACTCCCTCGCACTCTGACGACTGCGTTCTTCAGAAGAGAAAGAAAAGAAAAAAAAATTAACACATAAAAATAATAATTAGCCAATAAAATTGCCCGGTCCCTTGAAAAATTGCACAAAAAATGAAATGGCGTCGATCGAAAGAACATTGAGAGAAAAAAGGTCGAAAACAGCTGGATGTGGATCAGAATGACGGGGAATTCGATGGATGGAGATAAAACAGAATTCAGTCAACGGACGCGGTAGCCATTCGACGGTAAAAGTTCAAAAAATCTCTGAAAAATAATTTGTATGAAGGGAACAGATCGGAAAGTTTTAACGAATGGTTAAAGGACTCTTTTCACGGTATGTCTATGACACTTGAGTGCGAGACGTGAGTAAAAAGGTGAATAAGAAAAAAAAAAAATTGTAATAAAAAGGTCGTTTTTTTCCCTTTTTACACAAAAGATAACGAAGAATCTCTTACGGGGTCACGCGCTGCTCGCGAACGGAAGTTAAGGGCGGCCCGAGGCCCTTCCTGTACGAGAAATCTTCACACTAGCGGGTTTCGTTCTTCCTACCCTTATTTTTTCACCCCTTTTACTTTCTATATACACGAAGAATCCCCGCAATGACTGCGCTTCGTTTTCGAATGCGCATCTTTGTTCTTTTCAACAAATAAAAGTTCCGAGATAGAAGTTTCTCGGAAAATGATTGGTCTCAGACTTTTTGAAATGACTTTCTCGTCCTTGACACGGCGATGTTCGGTTTTTGGATCGCGAAATAAATCAATGGCTGAGACGAAAACATTCGTGAGTTGATAATTAAAAATTCCTGTGATTCTGTGAAATGAACTAATTAACGGTGAATATCACGAGAACTTTTTTTCAACAGGAACTGAAAAAACGAGACCCCAGGAACTACGAACCCAGAATTTCTCTCTCCATTCCATTTTTTTTTCTCCACGAAACGCGTTCCGACACAAAACAATGCAGGGAATTGGATGTATAGCCCGAAATTCTCCCCGCGACACTGCAAGAAATGAGGAAACCGCACGGTGCCGTTCACAACTCACGAAAAAACGCCCTGAGCGAATATTCAAGACGTCGAGGAAACGTCGGCGTAAATATTCATCCGGGAAAAGAAATATGTGTTTGGAAAATGTGTGGATCGTCGTTCTGATGAAACAACGAGTTTCGTTCCAGTTGAGTTTCAATCCGGAAAAATTCTTTTGCAATAAAAACAGTCAAATGAGAAAATTTGTGGTCTACAGAAATTTTTATTTCAAATTTATTTTTGTCGAAACGATATTTTTTATTTATTTAGGAAACAAGCCCAATCTTTGGATAAAATTGATAGGGTTTTTTTTTTACTATTGAATTATCGAACGATGGGGAATATTTTTTAAAAAACGGGCTCGTGATTGGAAGAAAAAAATTAGGACAGACCTTTTCCATGAATTTCGAATAGACCAATTTTTATTTTTTTTTTCCATCGTACTTTAATTCAACTAGGTCATGGGATCGAAGATTTTTATACGTCTTTTGGTTGGGACAGAGTAATCCCAGATGGGAAGATCGAGAAGGATTCCACCAAGAATTTAGGGCACTCCGAAGAGAATGAGATAAATTCCTCTCAAGAATCCAGTCAGTTCTTTCCTTATTTTTTACAGGTGGGTTATTTTACTTTTTTTTCTTTCACTGACCGAGCTTGGCCCTCATGTCCGCCTTGTCGGACGCCTTCCTTCCGGGCTTGCGTCCTCGCTTGCCCCCCTCTTTCCGGTCTCCACGAGAGCTCTCCTGAAACACGTCAACGTTCGTTGATACAAAAAAAAATCAACGCTGCCTTTATCAGAGATTTACAAATAGCCGAATACGGAAAAAAAACGAACGATGATTTTGCCAAATATATATAGAGTGTCCTCATTCTCAATATTGAGGCGACACTCAGACTTGACATTTCTTGATGAAATTCACACAACCCCGGAATCGTTCGTTATTTTAAAAAAATGTCGAATTCTACAAAAATGTTTCGAAACTGCTCCACCGATCGAATAATTTATAATAAATTAATTAAAAAAGAAAAAAAAAAAAAAAAAAGGTTGGGACGTAAAAAAATGAGATTATCACTTTATTTTTCTGATCTTTTGAGGAATCCGCAACATTTCGATGCTCCATGTTTTTTTTCGTTGTTCTTCATAGGCGCCCAGGACACCATATACGTAAATTTGCGTAAAATCATTGGAGCATGGAACTTGATAGCCGATTTTTATTCTACGATATTGGGCTCCGGTTGCAAAAGGCTCGACACATTTTTCATTGATGTTTCAATCAAAGCCGAATCCGTTTGGATGGTAAAAACACAGGGGAACTTCGATTGCATCTGGCGAACGTTGAAAAACCGAAAAATCCAGTCTTCAACGATATTGCGATTTTGATGGAACTTTGGGCAGTTAAAAAAAGCAATATTTGCAGGTGCATAGAGTTATAAACTGGCGTATAAATTTGATGAAATTTCCTATGGACCCGGGCGGAAATCTCGTAACGCAAAAACGAACGAGATGGTGAATAAAAGGAAAGTAGAAAAATTGAAAAATCCAAAGTTAACACGTTGAAGGCGAGGCATTTTTGTGGTAGGTGTCTCTGGTTATTAACTATGCATAAACTTCTCACGGGCCACCGGTGACGAAATACAAATTCTCTTGGCTCTGCTCGGACCGAAGCATCACACAACCCCTTTTTTCACTGCAGGGTCTCTGTTGTCGTTAACGGAGAAAAAGGGACGCCAGGGAAAGAGAGGACAGGGCAGAGGTAGAGAGAAGAGTTAGTCCACCAGATGGCTCTGCTTGACGAGACTTCGGACAGAGGATGTTTACCTCTATCCTGTCCTCTCTGAATCCTATCTGGTATTAAATCTCCCCGAATCCCCTTTCTTGCCGCTGACGTTCACGTGCGAGAAAGGCCCGAAGAAGACAACTTTTTTCGCACGCCTCGAGCTCTACTCCATTTTTTTTCCTCACACGAACCATATTCTCTCGTACAATCTTTTTCTCTCGAGCACATATCCATTTCCCTTCTGTTTTGTCATCCTCTTGTCCACCCCTCAATGTCAATCTTGCTTTCGGCTTCTCTATCTTCCTAACCCCCGAACCCCCAGGGCTCAAAAAATCGTCGGGCTTTTTTTTTCAAGTCTTTAGCTCACGGTATCGGAAGTTTTTAATTGACTACAAACAACACACAATTTTTAACACCATCTCGATGAACATTGTGACGAACTGAGTCAAGGAGTGGACACATTTTCTGAGCCTGAAATTTGCACCGACGCAATGCCACGAATTGAAAAAATAAAATAAAAAAATACAAATGATTCGT
>JAPYYS010000822.1:0-74980 GCA_030522525.1 Campopleginae sp. 14b | reverse complement strand
GAACTTAGAGGATCAGTCTACGATCCGAACTCAGAGGATCAGTGTGCGATCCGATACTCAAAGGGTCAAATATTATCACGTCATTGGTCTCGAGGCAGCTACACCTCGATTGTAACTATTTATCCTCAATAAACCTATTAGTTAAGACTGAAAGTATTGAGTTGGAGATTGACTCAACCTTGGCACTATCCGTCCATGCAAATTCGCCCCCACGTGACGGTTTGCACGGGCACAACAAGAATAAGCATTTTTTTTATCCTTTCTATCCTTGCAATCGACACATCAGTTGTAGGTGAAGCCCACCGCGACTCCGCCACATCCCAAATGATAATTACACATCATTTTTTTCCTTCTCTTTTCGTACACTCTATAAGAATTACTTTATTAACGTGAAAAACATATATATTTACAACATACAAGCATTGGATGTCAGTGCGACTCGCATTGTCGTGGCAGCAACGCCCCGAATGAAATGATAAACGAGAGACTTTGGTACAAAATGATGGAGTAATTCTATAAGCAAAAAACAGACGAATGTCATATTGTACAATAGCGAGCATTTGGTAAACAAATTCTCGAGACTGTTCTCGCAGCTCGGGCTTTCGAGAGACGAAAGAGTGAAAACAAAAAACAAAACAAAACAGATAAGAAACAAAAAACGAATGAGCTCGAGTGACTATCTTGTGCCGATATGTTGGTCCTTCCAGCCCAGTGTGGTTTTTACGTGGCAAAAGTTGTAAAACGTAAACAGGCTGTTTCGAAAGACAATGCTGCACAATCGAGGTACGACAGGGTGAGAAACAAAAGAAATCTCTGATGAAAAAGGTTGGCGAGGGTGAACAAGGAGTGTAGGAGGGAGGGAGGGAGGGTGTAAGGGTAAAAGATCAGTTGTATGCCTCGTGAGTACCATACCCGGCAGCGTACTCATGAAGCCGATGTTCCCCCTCAATTTCCTCTTGATGAGCTGGCTCTTCAACGTGAACTTGTTGATGAAGGTGATGATGACCTTGACGCTGGTAATGAGCATCTGCGCTGTACGTCGCTCCGGAATGATCGTTTTTTCCGGAATTGTGAACTACCGCATGGAAACCATCTTTGTCCGCGCGATAGGTCACTACCCTGATGTTACCACCTGGTTCCTTGACGCTGTATTCGCCCGTTACGCTGCTTCCTGTATCACCGCAACAACATGACATGCCCAAACTCTGCAGTAGATGGGTTATAAACAACTCGAGGCGATTATCAGATTGCTCAATTAATAATTGTGATACCAACCATCGCGCGTTTCCTTCTGCCCATGGAAATCCCCGGTATGGTGATCCTCGACGCCATAAGAGAATTGATACTTGGGATGGGCGACGTAATCAAAAGTATAACGATGATGGAAATCATCGTGTCCACTTGCCTCCTCATTCGACTCGTGCTCATTGCCTTCACCGCGAAGCAAGTGGTTGTGCTCGCTCGAGTGATGGACAACGTACGGTACTTTCACTTCGAACTCGGGTCCCTCAACCGGCCCGTGAAAATGCATGAACGAGCTCGCTACGGATACGTGGTGATCGCGTAAGTGAACATCATTGTGTTGGTGATGATGATCGTTATGCGGTTCCGTGTCCAGGGAAATGACACCGGCTTTGGCGGTCCGCGTGACTGCCAAGTAGCCGAGGAAGAGCGTTCTCCAGGTGAACCAGCCCCAGTCCTGATAACCAAATGCAAAATTAATAAATAATAAATAAGTAATGATTCATCAAATCAGAGAAACTAAGGAAAAAACGGTGAAAAAAAAAACAAAAAAACTCATGGGTTTCAGAGATCCAGTGTATTTCGATGAATCCGCTGATTCGGCATTCGAGGTTCGAATAATTATACACTCGCAGAGACGGTTTTACCGATACAGGGAAAACATTACGAGAACCGGAATTGAAAAAAAAAAAATGACTTGGACTCGAAGCGGATATGCCGCCCATTGCTGGGCTCATCTATTCTCGGTTATGAGTGAATTCTTTCATCGCCGGCTCACTCGTACGCAGAAGAGACTTGAAACAAACATTCGATGTGCGCAACAATCAGCGGCATCGATTCGGATTGTCAAAAAAAGGAAACGAATGGCTAGACGCGGCTGGATGCAGACCCGATGCATTCGGCACATGTGTTTGCACAGAGAGAAAGAGAAAGAAAGGGAGAGAGAGAGAGAGAGAGAGAGAGAGAGAGAGAGAGAGAGAGAGAGAGAGAGAGAGAGAGAGAGAGAGAGAGAGAGAATCCATCTGACTCAAGAAGAAATGCTCTTGGGCCTAAAATTTCATTCGGAAACTGTATGACGAAAGCTAATGCTAAATCGTTTCAGTCCTAGCAATGCGTGAACTGGCTCGAGGATTCTGATTGGACGTTAGAGAGAAGAGTATTTGGACTGTCGAGCGCGTGATTCCTTTCGTTTTCTCACTCGTTCTCTGCTCTTTCTGGTGCTTTCGCTCATATATGGAAGTCTATCCGCGCCTCAGATGAGCCAACAACGTCGGCTAGCTCTCCGAAAGCGTTCCGGTTTTAATTACGGACTCTCTCACTCACTACCTTGTTGGCTCTTCCATCGTTTTATTACAACTCCATTTCGTCCACACTGAGTCTCCGCTGTTGTTGCAGATGTTCCTAGCAACACTTTTACCAAAGAAACATACTTTCTCCCTCTCGTCCTTTTCTCCTCGTCCTTGCTGACAGGATATCGATCCGACCATTCGATTTTTTCTACGACCCGATACATCGCCCCAGTTCTATCACAAGTCTGATCAATTTTGCTGCTGGAACGTCTCTCGTCCACGGTAACGGTTGGATCTCGCTCAGACAGTTTCTATTTGTTATTTTTCCGAGATTCTCTTTTTTTCCACATTACGATTTCACTGTCGGAGATTCGACACAGAACGTCACTGGTTTGTACTAACCTTCGAACACCACACTATACGAGCCACCTAAATTCGTCACACATGGGTCTGGGTGACCCCAAGTTTAAGTCTTCGTGTCTCTGAGTATAATTCAACAATTTCGGAAGCTTATTTTTATGAATACGTTATGATCATCAGGAGTTTTGTGGCTTTATGATTTAAAACATTTCGAGACTCGGAGACCGAACGAATTTAATCGTCTCCACGGGTCCTCCAGACCCAGTGTGACGGCGCAGGCTCTTCTTATCCTTTTTCTCCTCTTTTTTCGTTATAGAATCCCAAAGAATCATTTATCTTATTCGATGTACCTTGAGAGCCATCTCGTTACGTCAATGTTTTATTGAAAGGCGGTCAGGTGAGAACTGCAACTTTCATACCAGCTGCAGTAGCCTTTTATACTCTGCTCGCTCGCTCGCTAGTTATTTTTCGTATAAGACTCGCCACCCATATGAGGGAAAGAGGAGGACTCTTCTTCCTCCTACCTTGAAAATGCGTGTTTACTTCTTCCGAATATATGCTCGTAAGTACATAAATGTATGTGTTTCGAGAGAAAAGTCGATTTTTCCGGACACTGGACTCTGCTAGTTCACGTCACTTCGTCACGGTCCCTCTTCCAGCATTATCTTCTCTCTTTCTCTCCCCCGTAACTCCTCTTCACTTTCCTTTTTTTTCTCCCTACCCCTTTTTCTCTTGGCTTTCCATTACTACCGGGATGCACATCGCGCTCTCTCCCTCGTTCTCTCTTTCTCAGTCATTATTTCTCTCATCGCCAGCAGCAGCAGTATTATAGCGATACGTGCGAGCAAGTACGTGTAGGTTTTTTAGAGTTGTACTTTCTGGACTGCGAGTACGCTGCCGGCGTTCAGCCAGAAATTCTTCGGATGCTTCAAACTTTGAGATTGTTTTTTTTTTCCTTGCATTTCGAGCTTGCGATTATCGAGGTATTTGGCTAATTTCTTTGTACTGGGATATTCCATTTAGTGGCCACTCTCGCGGGGATTCTCAGAGATTTAAGACAAATATTTCTGAACGTAGCATCACTTCCCCCCGACAATGCTCTCGGAATTACATAATAGGTGGTCTAGGGAACAATCCTACGACCATGAATCATCAAAAATTGGTTCCTGCCCATGGTATGAACTTTTTTTTTTCTTCGGTAATCTCGTCACAATCGAATGTTTTTTCTGAATCGTATGTCTTTCCGCCATTGCTACTCTACTTGAAATGTACCGAAATTTGGCTTCGTGCCATCAGAATTTAAATAATGCAAAAAATGGCGATTCGAAGAAATAGAAAAATGAGCATCTCCCTATTGCGATATACTGAAGGATAAAGACTCTTATCTTGTCGGATCCGTGGTACGACTGAAAAATAATCGTAAAAATTGAAATGAATGATTGAGGTAGTGCTTGAAGGGCGAATTCAAGTAATCCGGTGAAGATGCTTGTGGATTGAGATCCTATTCGCGATGAGGCACATGGAGATTGTAGAAATGAAACTCGGGAGAAGGAGAAACCTGTGGGAGGTTCAAAAAGTTGAAAAAGTATGAAAACTGATATGAAAAGGGAGAAATGACGAAAACGTTGTGAAAAAAGGAGACCATGACTCTCTGATTTCAACCTCGGATCATTCGCGAGTATGCGGTACGACGTTTTCAGAAGAAAAACAATCCCTACCAAGTGGCAACATTCCCGAAGTAACACTCGGCTGTTCGAAGTGTAATAGGGACTCTTGTGAACGTTGGAAACGCGTCCGGCAAAACACTTACATCTACCGAGAGAAGTCATTCAATAAACTGCCTGGCAATTTTGCCTTTGAATTTTATCCGCCCAGTGCCTTTTCTGTTTTCCACTGATGCACAGACTTTGGTGGAACGTAAGCCGAGAGGGAATGTCGTAAAATTCGGTACGCAAATCTCGTGCCGCGGACAAGTGCAATGTGCATTTTCCAAACTAGACGTATAAGTTATGCTTATTCTGCAGATGCACAACTGGATCTATGATAAGGTACAATTTCAAACAACTCATTAATCATTTAAAAATTGCCAAAAATTCAATGCATTCTCCCAATGATTGATGCTACTCTGTGGATACAGGCCGGATACAGACGGAGTCAATTTGACCCGATCTGAATGCGGATGCATATGACAAATGGTATCGAAACATTCTTTGTGATGAGGAAACATTCAATTTAAACAATAAAATTGATGAAAGGTTAAAGATTGATATTTCTTCATTCACGGAAAAGGAAAATATTTCCCAATTGGGCATGAACCGAAGCAAATAAATACAAGTGTGTACTTAAACGGTAATTGCGGGAGACGCGAAGCAAAGATTTCATGTTGAAGCAAACTTCGCAGAGGTGGATGACGACTCAAAACCACGAAGAGATTATTGCACCGTACAGTTTTGCCGTTCCGCTATACGAGCATACCTGTAACCCGCGTTAAATCTCCTCTTTAGAGACGCGGTAGCGTCTTGACGCCATTAAAAATTACTTCTATACCAATCTCACGTATATTTCCTCGACGATGACGAGATTGCACTGTCTTCAACGATAAACAGAATGACGTTTTCTTCCTTGAAAGTTAACCCTTGCGAGAAAGAGTAACACCTCTTTAAAATTTCTTCTGCTATTATGCCTCAAACGCTGTTTATTTGATGTGCTAAATAATGGATTATTACGCAAAAAAAATGACGAGGAAAGGAACGTTCCATCGAAAAAATGAACAACGGGTAATCTTAACGAAAGATAAAAACAAAAAATTCAGGGGTGTTTTCCACTCATTTTGGAGATATGTCATCAAATCTCTTCAGTAGTTTTCAGCTGAATTGGAAGAAAAACGGGAGTCTTGAAGAAAATAGTGATATCGAAAAATACTAACATACGAGTCTGGCCTTTTCAATGATGAATGATTACAAAAAAATTAAGTATAATCAAAAAAGAATCGTACGAAGCAAAAGACAGGATAGTTTCGGGATAAAAAATTCACGAGAAATGTCTCATATAACTATGAGAACAATACTAGGAAAGCCAAGCGGAAGTTGACTCGACGATAGACCGTAAAATAGAATGACTGACAATCGAGCGTTCTTTTGTCGTCGAACGAAAACGTCAGCTCTCTTGAGGAAAATAAGTATCGAAGTCGAGATTGATTGAGCGAGGGCGCGAAAGAGAGATGGAGAGAGAGAGAGAGAGAGAGAGAGAAACGTTCCTCCATAGACAGAGCTTGTGGTTATACACGTTCTAGAAAATCGTTCCTGCGAAACTTGAGAATTTTTTTTCCGTCCGCAAGCTCATTATACCATATTCAAAAGGGAGCTTCGAACTTTAACGAATAAAAGGGACTTAAATGATGTTCGAACGCTGATAGGAAAACGCATGCATGCATACTTTTTTCTTGTTTATTTCTATATAAACTCGAATGACAGTCATTCGAGCTCAAAAATCATATTTTTTCATTGATCATAGCTTCGTTATAAGAATATTTCATGCCTCAATTTCCAGCTCAACATTTAATGCAGCAGCAGCTGATTGATTCACCGGATCTTTCCAGGAATTCAGCAGTTTTTAACATCCATTTATTTTTATTTTTCAGTAACAATTCTGCCTGCATGAAATTAGCGAATATTTATTCACGGATCAAACAAGGAGTTTTTTGCGTATGCCGTAAATATTACGTAAAAACGACCGTTGATAATTATCACCGAAATAATGAGAAGAATGCATTGGAATTTTCGTCATAATTCTGGTCTATACGAACAAATCAATAATTGCGTAATTCTGACCCACTCAACATTAACTGTTTCCAATTGCGGTTGGCAAAACGTGTACTTCCGGAGCATACAAGAGAAAAAGTACGAAAAAGCGTGAGACGATAGGATAGGAAGCGGAAGAGAAGGGTTGGGAGAAAAGGCGGAGGATTACAAGAAATAATGCGATGCATGGGCTACTCATCGTCATGCACAGCAGTAGCTACACCATGTACGTGCTGAGCCTAGGCAGGGGAGGCTGGGGAGTGAAAGCGCTAACCCTCTGCATCCTGTGGGTGTAGGGAATGTCAGTGAGCTCTGAAAGTAACCAGTGTGCCCGTAGAATATTGTCGTTTTATTTCGTCGCGGATTCATTTGCCTCCTCTCCATTCGCCGACATCTCCCTCTTTTATTTTACCTTTACTTTACTTTCTACCTCATTCAATGTTTTCTTTTATTTCATTCGCATTCCCGCCGAATTTATTTCATCTCCCGTTCCCAATCAGCCCTTTTCGTAAAATTATTAGACATTTTCATCATTATCTTTGTGATCACGATCATTTATTCAATATTATGCTATTCTCCGAGTGAAATGATAATAATAATCTGAAATGCAGATATCAATGGAGATAATGATAAACAAGTTGAAAAAAAAATATTTAAAAAACTTGTCCCGAGAATTCTGCTACTTACCACGAATATATGTGTGTATATATGCATATCAATGGCTTTATAAATGGCTTTAGTCGTAGTAGCAGTAGTAGTAGTAGTAGCAGTAGTAGTAGTAGTAGTAGTAGCCGTCGGCGCCGCCGCCGCCAACCGGTTAGAACAAGCACGAGCACAAAGCAGGGTGAAGAGCGAGTTGGTGATGCGAGTGTGTTCTCATCCGCTCATTTTTCGACGACGCCTCTTCACTTGCTTGAATATAATTCGTGTACCGTTAGCACCAAGTGCTTCTCCTATCCACTGTACAACTCCAAAAGTGGACTATAATCTACGTGTAGACGTCCTACGCCAACAAATCTACTTCAATCTTTCAACGCCAAACTTTTATTTCGTATTCATTTTCGTCAACACAATTTTCAGTTTCTTTCCAACTTCACTAACCTCGAGCCGTATAATTTATTGAAAAGTCGGATCGGTTGGGAAAGCGGAGGGAAGGAAATAACGTCTTTCCAGCGAAAATACGAAAAATGCACGCACGTCATTATAAATAATAATAACCATAATAATAATAATCATAAAAACAATAACAATAACAACAACAACAATAAGAATAATAATAATAATTTTTTTTTTTTTTTTTTTCTAATGGAGGGGGAAAATGCTTCACGCACCGTAGGGGCCAAATACTCGGGCCCCCGTGTGCCGGACTCTCTTTGCGGGTGTACCGGCTGAAAACCCCCTCCAACCCTCCAAGACGACCACCCCGGAACCGCTTTCGCATTACTTCGGGGTGGCGCCATTTATCCTAGACGCCCCTTAGGGCGTCCCATCCTCTACAACCGCCTTTTTTCGGCGGAGGACGACTTCAACGAATGAGTCGACCTCCGCACAAGCCTCCTCGTCCAGGAGCACAACCACGACGATGTTGTCAGGGATTATGCTCCCGAACCTCGACTCCAGTGGGGCCCTCCACACTCTCCATTCCTCGCATTCGAAGAACGTGTGGAGGGCGTCGTCTCGCGGGGACCTGCAGCTTCGGCAGGACGGATCCGGGACCTTCCCCATTTGTGGAGATGGGCCCGGAACAGTCCGTGCCCCGTCAGCATCCGGGTGAGGTAATAGTTTACCTCCCCGTGCCGACAATTAACCCAGGTGTCCAGCTGAGGTATCAGCCTAGCTGTCCACCTGGCCCGCGGGTCCCCTTCCCACCGTTCCTGCCAGGTCCGCATACTCACAGACCTGGCGATCTCTCTCCTCCTCTCTCTGTCCTCCGAGTTGCCCTGGTGGACGGACTTCCGCTCCTGGGCGAGGAGGTCAATAGGGATGACCCCGGCTATCACTAGCACTGCTGGCTCCGAGACCGTGCGGTAGGAGCAGGCGATGCGGAGGGCCCCTCTCCGCTGGACTCCGACCATGCGCTTCCGATAGATGTCGTACCGGAGTGCATTGGCCCAGACTTCGGCGCCGTAGAGCATTATTGACTCGGCGGTGTGGAGCAATAGACGCCTCGTGCAGGGTCGGGGGCCGCCAATATTGGCCATGATCCTGCCGAGACACGTCGTCACCGCAACCGCCTTGTCTGCTCTCCTCCTTATTTCTTCTCCGAAGGAGAGCCTCGAATCGAGACTCACCCCCAGGTACTTGACCGACGCCTTTGTCCGGACCGTCGCCTCTCCCACCCGCATATCCCGCAGGAGCGGGATATGCTTTTTGGTGAGGAGCACGATCTCGGTTTTCGCCAGCGCTAGCTCCAAGCCGTGGTCATCCATCCAAGAGCGGACCCGACGCATCACCTGGTTGAGCAGCATCTGCGCTGCCTAGACGCTTCTGGCGACGATGACGGCGGCGATATCATCCGCATACCCAATCAGGAATGTGCCCTCGGGCATTTCCATACGTAGGATCCCGTCACAGGTGATGTTCCATATGTCGGGACCCAGTATGGAGCCCTGGGCCGCCCCAGCCGTTACCTCCCGGCTCACCGGACCATCCGCGGTGGTGTACTCCAAGGAGCGGTCCCTCAGGTAATCCTCGAGCATCCTTAACAAATACCCGGGGACCCCGAAGTTCCGCTCCAGCGCGCTTATCGCGTCGCCCCACCGCACCGAGTTGAAGGCGTTCTTCACATCCAGCGTGACCAGCAGACAAACGGGGCGGGAAAAGTGATTTCCCCGCTCCGTGCCCCTGGCAGCCTCGACAACCTCCTGGATAGCGTGTATCGTCGACCTCCCTTTCCGAAAGCCGTATTGTCTCTCGGAAAGGTCTCCAGCGGCTCGAACGGCCGCGTGGAGGCGAGGTCGAAGAAGCTTCTCCAGGAGCTTGCCGGCGGTATCGAGCATGCACAGGTGTCTGTAGCTCGACGGGCTGTCCGCCGGTCCACCTTTGCCCTTCCCGATCAGTACGAGCCTTGCCCGCTTCCAGCGGAGAGGGAAGATCCCCGCTAGCAGGCAGGCGTTGTACATTTCGAGGAAGAGCGCTGGATGTCCTTCAACTGCTGCTTTTAGCACCTCTGCTGGCAGGCCATCCGGGCCTGGCGCCTTCTTGTTCTTGAAGGACCGCGCCGCGCACTTCAGCTCCTCTTCCGTGAAGAGGGGCGTCGGTGCGTCTTCCGGTGTTCGAGGTCGGCGCGGCCGCTTGGGGTGATCGGGGAAAAGGGTATCGACTATACGGCCGATGATCCCCGCGTCCGTGGGAGCGCTCTCGGCGAACGCTCCCAGCTTGCGGAGGACCAGCTTGTACCCTAATCCCCAAGGATCGTTGTCGAGATCCTCCCCAAGCGCCTTCCAGCATCGTTGCTTACTCCGTTGGATGGTCCGGCGGAGCACTTTTCTCGCCGCCTTGTAGGCGGCAGTGCTCGGGGCTGCGTCGGGGTCGCGGCGCCAGGCTCTCTGAGCGAGTCTCCTCGTTCGGAGACACTCTCGCCTCAGCTCCGCGATCTCGTCCGTCCACCAGTAAACGGGACGCCGTTGGTCGCGGGACTTGGTCCTCGGTACGGCGTCCCTGCAGGCCCGGTGGAGGTGGCTCATGGCGACCTCCACCACTCGCTCCGCTCGTGCGGGGGAGGGCTCGTCCTCACGGGTCCCCTCCAGGGCTCGCTGACCGCGTATCAGGGCCGGAGACAGCTTCCGGGGGTCCATCTCGGCGACGTTCCACCTGGAATAATAATAATATCAATAATAATAATAATAATAATAATTCTGCGTATGTTACAAGATTTTTTACATGATTCGCGTGTAGCTATGCAAATAATGATACATAAAGGAAGGAAGGAAAAAATTGGTGGATGCAGGAAAGCAGCTGAATAAGAAACGCGAGCCATTCCGGAAATGTAACCAAAGTGGTTACGGCGGTGCATGGTCAGACACGAGTGAAATCGTGACTATGGACAATTCTCAGCGATCTACTCGTGCTAACTCTTACGAATTCATCGGACTCATAGTTTCGTAAGCAAATAATCACTAAATCGAGTGATTAACCATCCGAGTTTCTGTGTTACGAGATTTTTATCTTGCCTCGTCAATCTTACGACGTCCTCTCGCAGTATTATAATAAATTAATCGTAATGTGAAAGTCCAGGCAACATGAAAGACTTGAGAATTTTTATTATCGTTCAACGAATTCATTTGGTTTATTTTCATAGCTTTACAATAATATGATCGAAAAAGAAAAATTGAATAAATTAATTTAAAAATTCGAACGATCGCACATGAGAGAAATAATTTACGATTGAACGAATTCTCAGTAAAATATGAGAGGAAGTTTTTTCCCAATGTGATAACAACGCGAAAGATGGAATTATGAGTGTAGCATGCAAATGCGAATCATGTCCGAAAAATTTATCTCACTATTTGAAATATTAAAATCGATTAATTCTTTTTTTTTGCACACAGTCCTTTATTATTCAGCATCCATGTGTTAAATTATCCATTAGTAGGCACACATTTCGAGTGAAAAGGAAGAAAAATAAATTAAAAAAACGTAACGCCTTCAGAACAAATGAGAAGAACAATTATCATTATTACTTTCATTCCTATCAACGATCCATTAGCACGTACAATGGAAGCGGTGGAGGATTCATGCACGATAGTGTACAATTTATCGAGACACGACTGTGCGTTTGTTACAACGAGCAATGAGAATAAGTCTCGTTGAGATTGTTGACCGTGAATGTCGAAATAATGAAAAAAAAGAGAAAAAGTAAATTGCCATGGCTACAAACCATGAGCCGTAATGGTAATTTGAGCGAGTTGGACGATCAAGAACCAGAACGAGTACGTTGAATCGCTTTCAATTTCATTAAAACGTTACTTTACCTTCAATATGTTTGTTTAATCTCGATCTTTGAGTTGTAATCTTCAAAATAGTTGGATTCCATTTTTAGAGCTGTGTCGATCGAACGAGAAAGTACGAGAACTTTTTGTTGTTGTTTCTTAATCACGAATCAACATGGTTATCGCAACAAAAGTTTTTCATCGAGATGAAAAAAGTAAAAACGTGTTCCATTTTATTTGTCCAGCCACTTCATTACTCGACTCTGCTTTGCGTTGTTATTCCAGATATTGATTGAACAATATTGCTGTTTTCAGTTTTCGTTATTTCAATTTTTCGAAACCTGCGAAATTTAATGAAAACCAACTGATTGAAATAAATATATCGAATGAAAATAAAACGTATCGCACGGTGCATTCCTCGTTGGTACGTTTGTGGAATAACGGGAAAAACAAGGAAGAATTTTTTTTGTATTGTGAAAAAACTAATCTGGAACAATGTATCATATTTTTTTCGATTATATGAAATGTGAAAATTATAAGTGACGCATGGATATCTGCGTTAAACGAACGTCGGTTTCTCATCAGTGAAAGTTATTATGGTGAATAGATGGGGGTAAATGAATGTACGCATAAGCTACTTAAGGATCAACATACTAGACATTACTTAGTTACACATTATTCGTGGTGTTCGTGAGTAATACTAAAACAAATAATGTCTTACTTTATACATCTGCTAAATGAAAATAGCTGCTAAGTGAAAATAGGTGTTCCCATGTATGCACGGTAGCATAATTTCAATATATTCGAAATTAATTTCATCATTTACTACGTATTGTCGAACCGTTGGTAGCAAAACCTAACATAATTATTGCAAAGTTGATAAAATGGAAGCATCAAGCTATATTTCCACTTTTCCCACTATTTTATATATGAGCTAATTTATAAAAAAAAAAGGAGAAAAAATTAATTCACCTCACAATGTTAATTCCCCGGAGCGAATTAACATTCCGCCCTAGTGAGAACAGCAAGGTTTTTTTTTCTATATACCATAACAGTGGACGTAATTTTTTTTTTCCTCGAGCGCTGGAGAAAATGACTAGACGAAATTCTCACGAAAATTTTAACGTGGTCAACGCGAGAGACGGACGTACATTGGCCGAGAGGGTAAGGGGAAGTATTATGGGAACGATCCCAAAAAAAATTCCGTCGACGCAGAAAGCAAGGGAAAGAGGCGAAGAGAGTGGAAAGGAGAGACGTTGGAGAAGCAAGCACAGGGAGGTTTGAATGTCGTCACGTGGGAGTTCCACCAGTGCTTCGGGCCATGTGCGATGCGAGATTCGCACAAAACATAAAACAGAACGAATTTAAAAAAAAAGCAAGCAAGTTGAACGCAGCATGCCGAGTTTAGTCGCGACGACGCGCATGGACGCTCTACGCCTAACGACGGAAAATTATAATTGTACACGTTGCCAACAGCACGTGCGAATTAAAAACTTTTTTTTTTCCGACTCTCCATCTCTGCTGATTTTTTCGTCTTTCTTGCTGTATTCTCACACACATAATACCCGCTCCATTTTTCCTTTCCTCCACTTTGACCGCTAAAGTAATGCGATTACTTAAATTTTTTATTATATGAAAATGAAGCGAGTTTTCATTCGCAATTTGGCGCCTCGAGATGTAATTCTTAACTCCGGAGGCATCATAGTGCATTTTGAACGACAGCGATGGTAAAAATCTCAGTCAGAATGTCGCGGTTTGAATTTTATGAAATTTGATCTTTTGTTTTTGATTAGATTAAATTGAAGTTTCCAGGCTTTTTTGAATGTTATCACCGTATAATTGAGAGTCCATGCGTGAAAGTAGCCAACCCGTGGTTCATGACGTCAACGGACCTGTTGATCCGGTAGAGTGTTTCTTCGTCACAAATCGAAATCACCTAATCCCAGAGATACACACTGTATTTTCTTCTAATGTCCTATGCTAATCTGCCTCTGTTTCCCCAGCCACTTCCTTCCCGTCCTATCTGCCTTATCTGCTTCTCTCGTTCTGATCCAGTTAAACCAGGCAACGTATTTGAATTGCAAAGTAAAGTCTACGCAAGATCGGTATATACACGTGGTACAATTTGCGACAGTACAACACTTAATATAAGCCGATTAGACGATCGAGCAAATGGATTCTCTAGGATTGATGCTTTTGCTCTGTTGACGTTTTCAATAAAACGAACATTCATCACGATTCACCGCGGATGCAGCAAAACTACCGCCAGGGTAATCGTCATTATATTGTTAAATAATACAACGAGATTCTTACCGACAGCGATGGGCGTGTGCGGTCGCTAGGTAGCTTTGGTGATCACTCGGGTTAAGCATGAACGACCGAAGTCGGTACTTGGTTGGGTAACCACCCAGGCAGTTTCCACTGAGTCTCGATGGTGCATGTTAACCAACTGAGACTCAGTGAACATATAGCCGCCGGTATCGGCCAAGCAGGTTTTCCAGAGTTCCTTCGGGCCCTCGTGTGAACGCGAAACAGTAGCGCATTAGAAAAAGATGGCTGCTCACAACACTCTTGACAGAGAACTAAGAAACTCAGAAACTTAGGAATAGCGTAGTAGGGATAAGAAAAAGTGCAGGTTAACTCGAGTGTTGGGTGGGGATTGTGAAAACCCGAAATATATGGTGATATGAATAATGATATGAAAAGAAAAAAAAACACAACGAGATTCGTTGGCAAATAATACTCGTTGTAATGGGCAACATGGCGTAGGATAAAAGGTTTGGTTAATAACTAAGCAGTGGAATCGGAGGCTGGAGACTTGATTATCATTCGAATTTATAAAAGACTCTTCAGAAGGTAATTGGTACGGCAAGTAAGCCGAAACGGAAGACTCGAAGTGTCTTGATTCATTTGTCATGGGGTGCACGAAAAGTTTGGGTCGGTTGACAAATTGTCGGGGGTTAAAAGGTTCCATTGTTTTCAGGGCTTTTCCTCAATTACTGCGGCGGCAAAGGGGAAAGGGGAAAGGGAGACAGAGGACCCAGTGTGTCCGGCTAATTACGGTACATCGATTTTAGCCCGGGGGGGGGGGGGACGCCCCTGGTGTGTTGTACGTGCGTTGATTATACCGACGGAATGTACATCGCGAACCCCCCTCTCTACAAACCCCTTCGAGCCCTGGAGCCAACTCTCGACATTGTATATCTTGATGGCCATTTCCTGAACAACGTCACTCAATTATCTGATCCGTATAGAACGTTAAATCGAAGTACGACTCTCTGTAGCTTTCATATCATTTTTTTTCTCGTTTCAGCACTCGAATTCTTTGATTTAATGAAAATAACACCTTATTTGTTCTCTCGGATCCCAAATTTTTCTCAGTGTCGCTCATCATTGGCACATGCTAACGTGAGTGGTTGATGCTATCTGCCTGAGGGAACGAGGGACAGAGTTACGGAGGAGACTATTTCGGAATTCTAATTCAGAAGGCCCAGCGGTTTGGAAATTGTCCCGTCGATGTACGCCACAACTAATTGTGATGCTTGGTTCCGCTATCCACGGCCAAACTCCAGGAAGGCTTTTCGGAACTGCATGGAATCGTATATGATATGTTTACCCATAAAAATTCTCTATATTTCGAGGACCCCAGATGATGCTTTCTGTGCGGAATACTCCTCTGGGGAAAAAGATTACAACGGATATACTAGGCGTTCCGTAAGAATGCCACATGACTATAATAGGGTCTGAATCCTCGTGCATGGTTCAAAGATATAGCGTTGTTTATCATTTCTGCTAATGAGAGTCCAATATTTTAAAAGCTCCGTATGTATATTGCAAACAGAGATAAGGACATTTCGACTGTAGATTATTGGATGACCACATTTCGAATGGTTGGATGAGTGCACGTGGGTCAACGATTCCGTGGGTTGGCTTAATACGAAGAGAATCTCTAATAATGTTGGTCATCCGTTGACTATGACTGGAACTGTAGAGGAGGGTGTTAAGTTTACTGTGAGTTGGGAGATGGAAGCTTAGTTTGAGCTCGCATACATATGGAGTCTTAAGAATCAAAAGGGCTCAATCTTGGTGACTTGGTAGGCAAATGGGATACGATACTAACCTTCTCGGTTGGACTTGGCCAGACTTAGGGGTTAGCTTGTGGTCAGTGGTTCGGTTAGATAGCTTGGTTGGACTACGGTATCAGGATATGGGACATGGGCTATATGTGCAGATTCCCGAAGCTCCGGGGGTGCGGCATGCCAGCAGAAGGGGATTGGAGTATACGCCGAATGCAGAGAGAAACACAGAGGCTGGGGTTATAGGATGCGAACCGGGCACGTACTCGACAAAGCTCTCCCTTCTTCCACACCCTCTTCCACCCTTCGATAACGAGGTGCTAATACGATGTCATTCAAATTAGGCCGACCCCTCCCTCTGCCTCTGTCAGCCTAGTTCCGGTTCTTGAGACACATATTCGAAGTTGTTTCAAGTGCCTACAGGGTAGGAGAATCGTTGCAAGTTACCCTTCAGTACCACGAGCAAGGCTTTGTTTCTCGACCCTAGAACTGTTTATAAATCCACAACTTATTGGTGATAACCTCTTCTTTCCAACTTTCGAGTAGGCAGTCTCCGATTGGATCCTAGTTTTTTTTTATCCATCATGATGACCTGTTATACGCCACCGTGGCTCGAATTAACACTCGAGTCGATGTACAAACCGATCGTTAATGACGACCAAGCTATCCCGAGGCCTGCTTCACGTGGTGTGATAAAAATATGTTTCAAGCACCAGTATTACCGGAGAAGGGATTCGAGCGATTAATTATTATGCCAACCACTAGCCACAAACCTCTGGCTCATATCGTTCTCCGTCACGCTCCCAAAGAGGCTTCAAACTCTATTATCCAGGTGTGGACATCAATGGCTAAGCCTTCCCTCCAAGAGCAATGCTTCATCAACGGAACGACGTTGGTTCTGGTAGTCAGTCTGCTCCTGCACGTGCATCCTCTGGGCTTCTCTACCATCCTGTGAAAACCATCTTCATCGTCGGCATCAACCTGTTTCACACCGTTCTGACATTTCCCTTCAGGCACACGTAATGCTCCCATCACCTGCTGCCGCATTTCATACACAAGGTCAATTGGCACGTCAACACCCTGCCGGCAGCTAAGGCCGGACCCTAAAATATGACACAAAAAGACCTGAAGCATACTTGATGTGGAAGTATGAATCTTACATCGTCATCTCCTTTTTGTTTTAGTATATGGACATCTAAAGTAGAATTTTGAACAACGTCTCTTGA
This sequence comes from Campopleginae sp. 14b, assembly GCA_030522525.1. NCBI lineage: Eukaryota > Metazoa > Arthropoda > Insecta > Hymenoptera > Ichneumonidae > Campopleginae sp. 14b. The sequence continues at coordinate 58,056 of JAPYYS010000822.1, read as the reverse complement.
TGACAAATTGATAGAAATTATCTGCGTGTCACGGGATCATGGTAAATTGCTTTTGGTCCAGTTTTGCGATGGTCACTTCGATGTCATGGATCTTGACTGCGAAAACCAGGTCATGCCAAGGAAACGGACCGCAAACGTCTTTAACTTTCTTCTTCTTCGCTTTCACTATCCCGCCACTCTCTTATTCTTCACCAAGTCTAGCTCGCCTTGCTTGATCTGTTGCGTACCAAATCACAGCTACCATAGATTATTTTGAGTGTATTAATCAATATTACTATTTTTCTTCTATTAATTCTTATACGCCACATTTTCATTCATTGACCGTCAGACGCGGAGAATTCCTTCGTACCTGACTGTCATAAACGAAGTGTTAACGCAGATTATTGAAAATAAAAGGGGCAAAAGAAATTGTGAAAGCGATCAACAAGACAACAGCGAATCTTTTATTACGAGTTCATGCTCGGGGACAGACAGAAGACGAATAAAGAAAAAATAGGAGACGGACAAAAACAAAAAATATGAACAATAGACTGTAGCCATTAGTGACTACGATCTAAAGTCTTGCGAAGTGGAATTCGGGTGCTTTATCATTCGTCATTTAAAGGCAACCAAACGCGAAGGCTGTGAACTCTTCATCTGGCAGCCTGGCGCAGCTCGTATTTTCTCCACATTTTTTACTTTTTTCCCACGTCGAATGGACAATTTTTTCGGAATTTTTTAATCCTCACCGTTGCAGTTACTGTCACGTTCAATTTTTACTGTTTTATCTCGGGAATTCCTCGAGTAAGAAAACTGACCGAGTCTGTTCGCTAGCTGCCAATCATATAATTTATATAACGCAACCCCGTTTTCCTCGCTTTTTCGAGCGTGTCGGCGGTACGTAAAGTAGCCGTTTTACCGACTGACGAAGTAACTTAGTGGTGGGGAGTGAGTGGAGCAGCACTTTGAACGCCTAGGAGTTAAAAGTATACTTTTACGTACTAGCTGTACGGAACAGCTAGTACGACTAGTACAACTACGACACATCTGTCTCAATCTTAACCAGATTTTCATTTTTTCCCTCTCTGGTCAGTTTTCCCTCTCTGAAAACTGAACCCTTGCACTCTTCTGTAATTGGCGATTATTGGAACTCCTCCTTAGGTTTTCCAATTTTCTTAACCAATCGCCTTTCCTTCGATCTTCGACTAACGAATTGACGCCTCCTCTTCTGAGGACCTCGAAGTCGTCGATTACAGAACTCAGTCGAACATGAACTCCGAGACAGTTAACAGTCTAACATCAACTCCAGAATGGTCAAGAGTCTAACGACTACCGCGAAACTATTTTCCATACACTGTGTTCACTCATATTCATATCAACTTTTGTACAACCGTCCAACTTTCAAATAAAGAATTGAGTTTGTTTTTCTCATTAAAGCACCGCGCAATATAAGGTTGGCGCGTGGGTTCCCAAGTACACGTGACGTCTTTTTATCATTTCACAAAAAGATGGTGAGTCTTACAAACTCACCAGGTATCGAACCATCGACACGAGGGAACGGGACATGATCGTTCTGCAAATATCCTCCGCCAGCGATTCTACACGCATCAACTTTCTCCTTTATCATCCACTGTCCAAAAAATTCAACGCTGATTGATAGAAAAACCGAGTTCGGCGCGCTCGTTTGACTTTGCTACTTATTTCCAGACACAACGACCAACAGTCACTGAGAGAGATTGGTAACCGCCGTTCTAGAGGCGGACGAGGTTATTCTATCCGCATTGTCTTCCTGTGGTCGTTATGCCAATGTATTTGTCACAATCTACGTTTTAAAATTTTCTTTCTCTCTCTAATCCGTCACTTGAATAAGGTTCGCGCCATCGGGTGAGAGTTTCCCGAACCATGGGGCACGGTGGCCTTTGCCCCGATAATTCTGACACGCGCGCCACACAGATTACTCAAACTCTTAAATTTCTAAAAACACATGTAACTTCACCCGTGTAAATGCCCGGAACATATATAAGACAAATGGCCCTACGGAAGCTGCTCATCTTCTGATTGGACTAGATTTGGAGACAAACAACTCTAATGTTTTTGTTTCTGAGAAAACTCAATATCTTTACTATTTGGCCTGAGTTTGTTACTATAAAAGGCCCCAATTAAACGCAACTCATCGCCTTCTGTTCGCACCTAGCGTCGCGTTTATACGGTTCGCCGTAGTTCAGATTGTCCACTCATTTTACATCGAACCTCTGTTCGAAACGCTCTGTTCCGTACTTAGTATCACACGTTCACACGGTCCGCCGTAGTTCAGATTGTCAATTTCAACTTAGTACGATTCTCTCTCAAAACGCACTCTGTTCCATACTTAGTGTCACACGTTTATACTGCTAGCAGTAGCTCAGACTGTCGTTATTGAGAATAGAATCTTGTTCGATTCTTATATTTTTATTATTCAACGAACCAAGAAACTCATCGAAACCAAAGTATATATTAACGCTTCTCCACCGACAAGAAACAAGTAAGACTCAACGTAAGGGACACCTCTCCGGTAAAGTAACCATTTATATTGTATCAAGTTTGCATTTTCATCATTTTATAATTACTAACCCTTTTACGTTTATCAAAATAAGTGTATAAAGAATCTCTGATCTCTTCATTCACGACCTACACCATTTTCCTCTCCTGGTCGCAACCTAAGATAAAAGGCAAGACTTTACACGCACAGCGTATATATTCTGATAGGAAAAGCCTATGGAACATAGTGTTTACCGCTCGACACTCAAACATCCAACTTTTCCTGCACGCCGCTCGGAGGTGACATATTCCTCAAAAACTAACTACACGATAATTCGGGTTATTACGGCAAAAAAACCATCCGGTTTTTGCCAGTTATATATTTTATTTGCGTCGTCATTTCGCAGTTGTGTAGTCGCAGTTATGACGGGAACCGACTTCGTCCTTAAGGTGAAGAATCAGTCGCTATCCCGCCACCGTGAGTGCGAGAGAGATAACTGCAATTTTCGAAATTGAATATCTCGAAAACGGTTTCATCAAAAAAAAGCCCCTGTCAGCGTATTTTTGCCATTTTTCCGCGTACGCTGACAGGAACTTTGTTTGATTCGTCAAAGGAGAGCGAAGAGTTTTTATTCCGAATATTCCAGGTGAGGTTAGGTGAGTGATCCTTCTCCTTAAATGCAGAATTTTTGTTTTCACTTTTTCTTACATACAAAATGTTTTGCTATCCTGAGTGAACATAAAAAAAAGTTGCTACAAATTGACTGAACAAGAACATGCTTTAAATTCAAGATGGTCCAGTATTTGTTATGTAATAATCGGAATTCAAAATAATTTCACGACCGGTTTTTCGAAAAATTATATGAAGACTGTTCGACATTACATAAAAGCGTATACAAAGTTTTTAAAAGCTTTTCCATTCCGAAATCGAAATGTTTAATGTTGCAGGACTGAAAATTGTAATTATGATAAATCAATATCTCTAATTCTGCATGGTGAAACCTCTTAAAATTGCGCGAGCTATCAAGAGTCGCGGTAGCGACTGGAGACAAGAACATTTTGAACGAGGCGCTACAAGACACTTTCACGCTTAGGAGTGCGTTCCCAACAATCTTCGAAAATTTTCAAACCTTGTTTCCGGAATATCTCATTAATTAAAGAGTTTTGACAACCAATCCAATGAGCTCGCCTCTTGTCTACTAACGGAGAATGCCAACTAAACACGACTCAAGGAACACAAACCAAGGGACTTGCAAGACCGATTCGATGAACAATAAATAAACACTAACGAATCACGTGAGATGGGCATCACTGGATACCCACCACGATCGTGTGAAAAAAAAAACCCCTTCAACGCAATTACCGAGTGTGAGAGAACTAACAAATAGCAATTGAACGACAATGTAAAAAAAGAAATATATTTCTGTGGATGATTCTCTGATGATATATTCATATATTTCCGCTTACAATGACAGGTTCGATTTGAAAAAGGTTACTTAAAAAAAAAACTCTCCTGAACAACTCCTCTCAAAAAATGAAAACTGCTTGAAAAATAATGAAAAAAAAACCCAAAAAAAAAATTCAAGAAGATTGAAAAAAATACAATAATGTGAAAATCGTAAAAAACAGTTGATGATTTCGCGTAGGATAAAAAGTTCTGATTTGTTGTTGCTGACTTGTACATTGATGTAAATGATTTATGTATATACAGCAGAGTGGTTTTGTCTACTTATCAATAGCGGAAGATAATTACAAATATTTTCGGGCCGGACAAGTACTCTGTACGCATCCGCTCAACAACATGCGAAGACAAACTTCAGTATATTGTGTTGTATTCATTTATTTTATTGTATTATATTGGCAGCGCTCGAACTTGGATAGCCTATTGCGATTATTTTTATCCTTTGTTGCTTAATACTCTATAGTTTCCTGTCTGTCCGCCTTTTTGTTTTTACGGGTTTTTTTTGGGACGTGTCTTTTTATAAGTCTTTTTTCTCTGGTTAATAGATTTTCAAACATCAATGAAATACTTGTCCTTTTATAGATATCAGAATTTTTTATGCTGCGCGAAAATCGTCAACTTTTTTTTACCATTTTTACATTCTTGTATTTTTTTCAATCTTGTTAAGTTTTTTTTTTTTGGCTTTTTCTTTTTTCATCATTTTTTGAGGTAGATCTGGCATGAAACAATTTTCTGCAGAAAATTATAAGATTTATACAGGTTGTACACACATGGTCAAATGACACCTGTGGAAAATTTCAGAATTTTTGTCGGTCTATTAATTAAGTTATACATATTTGAATATGGGGCAACCTACACAGGGGTATAGGGCGCTATGCGTAGAAAATCACGGTTTGACCTATAGGAAATAAACGCTTCTGGAGAAATGATTAAACAACTACACAGTTCAAGTTCAACGTATTACGGAGATCTGAAAAAAATGTCAAGACGATCATGTGTCTAGTTCCAATTAATTTTATCGTTAAAGTTCGAAGAAAATCGCGCTAAAAAATTCTCTGCCCCGAGTGTGGCAACATCGCCGTGCAATAGATTAGTTGTCAGCGGATTTCCGGCTTGACGTACACGTATGCGCATGCGTAGCAAGACGGCCCCCCCACAAACGATCTTAACCTCAAAATGATCGATCTTTTTTTTCTTTTTCGCAAGTGCCATTGCTGCTAAAGCCTTCTGCCTATTCTTCAACACATTTTCCTTCATCCACTTCCCCTTATATTTGATGACTTTCGTCATTATTCAATGCTCGGTTGTTTTATATTATCACTTATTGTTTTTCTATGCCATTCGGAGTTGCTACGAAAAACGATGTGTCAAATATTCCACATGGACACGCTCATATGCTACGGTAAAAGTGCAAGGTTGCCACGTTCTCCATAGTGATTCCATATAAACAAAACAGTCGTATTTTTGTTAGGGACGAATGAAATTCAGGGTGCAGTGAGTGCTGCGTGCCCTATCAATTGACAACTTTGAATTCCTATTTACAACGTCCAAACCGAGAAAAATCATTCACCTGTCCAAATTCATCCCAACAATATTAATTTGAGTGCGATAATATCGTGAATCAATATTCCAATTGATTATAAACTAAACCTCACCCCGATCCTTGCATAGCTACACTCCCTCGGGCCTGATCTACCTTAAGCCGCTTTAATTTTTTGGGAGGTGGTTCAGGAGGTTTTTTTTTTTAAGTGATTAATATTTTCTTGAACTTGATTTAGTCTTTTCGAATTTTTTTCGAGAACTTCCTTTTATTCTTCATTTTTTCAGAGGTGTTATAATTTTTTTTTTCAGAGCAGTTAGATTATTCTGTGAAAATGAAAGAAAACGGGGGTCACCAAACCCTTGTCCAGGGTTAGTTTTCCCCGGGAGGGGATTTTTCCCCTTGATATGACTTCTTTCTCCTGAACACTCTCAGAATCTAGGGTTTCTACATATTTGCATAATGATAACATCGTGAATTTATTTCAATGATTTGAACCATTCATTTCTGGGACTTTTTTCTTCACTTTATTGGAAATTTCAATTTTCGTTTATGGGAGTGCGATTTTCCCATCATCATTATACATAATGAATCTCTGGATATACGTGAAAAAAAATTAAGGAAATCATTTGTTCCTCTCCAACTGGAAACAAAAACCGTTGAAATAATAATTTGCAAAATCCTAATGTATTTGTTCCGGAGAAAACTGTACAATGAACGAAATCGGGATAAAATGAAATTTAATGATGGAAAAGAAATTCTGCATACGTTCTCTTCTTCCTCGGATTCGACAATGATGATAATCAGCAAATTTGTGTAACCCGTGCAACTAAACTGTTCGAAATTCTATGGATTCATTTATTGGTCAATCCCTCAGATTCTTCGATTCTTGGTCGTTCCATCGAAAAAAAAGTCTCGACGAGAATCTAGATGAATCTCTTGTAAAAGTCGCAGTGAGATTCTTTTTCAATCCCATAAAAAAGTCTCGGTGATACTCTTGCTCCATCAATTGAAAAACTGCAGTCGAGACCCCTGCTTAAACCCATGAAAAATCCCTCCCAAACTCTTGGCTGATGCCTTAAAAAAGTCTTGGTGAAGCTCATACTGAATTCCTCAAAAAATGTTCCTAAGTATACTTCGGCCATGCCTTAAAATATTTCGACGAGAGTCATGATCAATCGCTCGAAAAACTCTCGTCGAGACTCGTAGTCAATCTCTTGTGGAGTTACACTGAGATCCTTGGTCAATCCTTCGAGGAGCTCTATTATTTGCTTGGTCGGTAAAAATCCCCCTTCCTGTTTCACTTAGAGGGACTGAATATTTCGAGAAAAGTGTTGGTTACACGTTGTTCCCATTTCAACAGAGAAGAAGTTGTAAGTTTTTTTTTCTCAGAATATGAAGGGTCTTTGCGAAAAACGGGTATTTAATTTTTGGTTATCTCTTTTGCACTCACGCATCTGCTAGATCACCTTAAACAACTCCCGTCTAGACTCTCGGTTAATCTTTTAGAAACCTCGCAATAAAACTCCAAGTCAATCCCTTAAAAACTTCCGTCGAAACCCCTGATCAGATTCTTAAAATATTCCGTCGAGACTCTTGACCAATCTCTTATGAAAGTCCCGGTAAGATCTTCGATCAATCCCTAAAAGCATGTCAATGAGACTGACCGAATCCCTTAAAAACTTCCAGTTGAGACACCGTTAACTCCTTACAAAATCCCGCCCAGACCCTTGATCAATCCCCTAAACACATCGCCATGAAAGTTTGAGTCTATCCCTTTAAAAAAACCAGTCTAGACTTTACCAATCCCTTAAAGAAGTTCTCGCGCCATTCTTGATCAATCTATTAACCGAAGCGCCTGGAAGACGGGATAAACATGTTTTTTGTTATCCATCGAATTTGAAAACATGTATTGATAATTTGGAAAACAAAGTGAAAGCGGTAGAGGGAAAGAAATAGCACGATGCGCCGACGAGGTAGAGGGCGACAGATAATACATTCTCTTTAATTGCATAGCACAGGAGTAATGTCAGATCTGAAAATTGAATCTAAGAGTAATTAAGTTGGTGTCCGTCGATCGAGCCATAAATCATCACGATTGATGCTGTAATTGCTGAGATAAAAGTTTGCACAGGCAAAATTATGCAATGATCAGTGTGCGTGCGTGTATGTATACGACACAGAGAAAGGGCTAACGTCGCTGTCGTGTTTCTGATTGGTCGCGACTGACGACATATCCCTGTCTTCTCATTCGACGAAAATTTCTAGTTACGAGCGCTACGAATGACACGATGTTCAAAATAAAACACAGACAGACTATCGGGTAGCTTTCCCTCTACCTCTGTTGCGCCTATAGCGCTGTCTCTTTTCCTCTGCCTCGTCGGCACATCGTGCTATCTCTTTCTCTCTACCGCATTCACTTTATTTTTTAAGCCATTGCATTTATTTCAATTCAATGGATGACAAAAAACGTATTTACCTCGTCTCGCAGGGACTTCATTCAACAGATTGATCAAGAATGGCGCGAGAACTTTTTTAAGGCATTGGCACAATCTGAACTGTTGTTTTTAAGGGATAGACTCAAACTTTCATGGATATTTATTTAAGGGATTAGTTAAGAGGCTGGACGGGATTTTTTAAGAATTGCCGGTGTTTTGACCTGAGGTTTTTCAGGGATTGGGTCGGTCTAATCGACATGATTTTAAGGGATTGACCAACAGTCTAGACAGAATTTTTTACGGGATTGACTCACGGTCTTATCGAGATGCTTTTAAGGGATCAATCAAGAATCTTGCCGGGACTTTCATAAGAGATTGGTCAAGGGTCTCGACGGGATTTTTTAAGCCGCTGATCAGGGGTCTCGACGGAAGTCTACTAGGAATTGTTTCATCGAAAGTTTTTAAGGGATGTACCAAGAGTCTTGACAGGAGTTTTTTAAGGGATTGGCGAAGGATCTTAATGAAACTCCGCAAGGGATTGACTGAAAGCCTCGACGAGAGGAAAATTGAGGGGAATTGAGGATATATAATATATAAGATTGAGGAAAATTTTTCGAGAGATTGATTATGAGTCTCACCGAGACGTTTAAGGATTAACCAAGAGTTTGTACGGAATATTCCACGGGTTTGAGCAGGGGTCTCGACTGAAGTCTAAGCAAGAGTATCACCGAGACTTTTTCATGGTCTATGGATCGAAAAAGAATCTCACCGCGAATTTTTCAATAGGTTCTTCTAGATTCTCTTCGACACTTTTTATTTCAATAGGACGACCAAGAATGTAAGACCTTTTTAAGGGATTGACCAAGAAATGAATGCATAGAATTTCAAACTGTTCGGGAATTAACATTCTCTCGGGACGGGCCTTCGGAGTACTGAAACGCGCGGCATCGATCGAGAGATTTTGGGAGACGAGCGACGGCGCCATTGATTTTCTCTCTCGATCGATGGCTCCGAGCGCCCTTAAGCACATTTTCAGTTACAGTTACAATCCGGTAGAGTTATAATCTAGAGCGGCAGGTGCGACCACGTGTCTCAGCGTTTTCACAAGTCGATCGTTTATCGGGCCTTGTTCTTTGTGGGGTTTCGGACATTTTGGGTACAAAGTCAAGGAAAATACACTACGGGTTATTCACAACTTTTGGGACAACATCTTTTCATATTCCGACGGGTCTCTCGCGAGATTTACGCCGTGCAGGCCTTCGGGCACGTGGTCTTCGCCATTTTCACTCGGGCTTTTCACACCGGGATCGAGACATTTGGGTTTTTCACATCTGGGGAGTTATCGGGCATATACCAACCGGATTTTTCATTCGTCGGGACATTTTTGTAAAACACTTCTCACTGTTATTTTTGTAATAAAGACCTTTGTTAATCGTCTTCACTCGCGTGCACCCGTTCGTTAATTTCGATCCCACCAACACCAGATCTCGCACAAAACACAAACAGTTTCGTTGCGGGGGTTTTTCAAATTTGCTGATTATTACTATTGTTGAATCCGAGGGAGAAAAAAACGTAAGCAACATCTGTTTCCATCGCTAAATTTCATTTTATCTCAATTTCGCTCGTTTATACAGTTTTTCTTGAAAAAAAAAAAACAACACATTAGGATTTGCAAGTTATTATTTCAACGGTTTTTTTCGAATTCGAAGAGGATGAACGATTCCCTCAATGTGTTTTCAAGTATATCCAGAAATTTATTACATAGAATGATGATAAAAAAAATCTCACTCCCATAAAGAAAATTGAAACTTTCCATGAAATGATAAAAAAAAACGCCCCAAAAAAAAATGGCTTGAATCATTGAGATAAATTCACCATGTTGCCATTATGCAAATATATAAAAACTCTAGGTTCTAAGAGTGTTCGGAGAAAAGAAACTATATCAATGGGAAAAATCCCCCCCCCCTCGGTAAAAAAAAACTCTGGACAAGTAAGTTTGGTATTGACCCCCGTTTTCGTTTGTTTTCAATCAAGAATGTAAGTCCCCTGAAAAAAATGCAATCTCCGAAAAAATGAAGAATAAGAAGAAGACTTCGAAGAAAAAAAAGGCTTCGAAAAAAATTCGAAAAGACTAAATCAAGTTCGAGAAAATATCAATCACTGGAAAAAACCGTACTGAGCAACTCCTTGCAAAAAATAAAAGCTCCTTATAAAATAATGAAAAGAAAACCCCCAAAAAAATCAAGATGATTGAAAAAATACAAGAAATGTGAAAATAGCAAAAAAATTTCATGATTATCGCCCGGTACAAAAAATTCTGATACCTATAAAAGGACAAGGATTCCATTGATATCTGAAAAACAATTGACCAGGAAAAAGAAAACTTCTAAAAAGACAGGTTCCAAAAAAAATCCCTAAAACAAAATGGCTAATCGACAGAAAATCTTCGCAGAATTAAACACCAACAAATTCAAATAATCGCAATCCGAGCTCTTGTAAAAAAAATAAATACAATACAATTTACTAAAGTTTGTCATCGCATGTTGAGCGGATGCGCACAGATTACATGTCCGGCCCAAAATTTTTTGTATTTACTTTCGCTATTTATAGGTAGATGAAATAACTCTGCTGTATATACATAAATATAAAAAAAAATTCGGGCGGGACAAGTACTCTGTCCGCATTCGCTCAACATGCGATGACAACATTTTTTAATAGACGAAAAATCATTGATAATCAAGAGCTAATTAAGTGCGCAAAATCAAATTTTTTCGCATTTGAAAGAGTTAGCGCCACCGCAAGATATTTTCGCTAGCTCTATTAGTATAATTTCAATATAATTACAATTTCTCGCACTCGACAATTAAGAGCCATTTAGGGGCCGATTGAGTACGCAACAAAAAATTCTGAAGCCCCACCCTTAAATCTACAAAGGGTAGAACCGCCCCAAAATTGTTTTGCGCTATTTGAATTTTTGGTAAACCAGAATCTGGAGCTATTCAAGAGCTAAATGGGGACAAGAATAATTTGGAGATTCATTATTATTCAGCAAAGGATCATATCCTCAATCTTTTTTGATTGACTGCTGCATGATTTTTATTATGAACAGGTGGAGCTCTAAATTCTTTTTTTGAGCAACTGATTAGCTCTCAAATAGCTCTTAATTCTGGTGTACGAAAAATTATATAGCGTGAGAAATTCTTGTGGTAACACCGACTTTTTCAAAACTTGAAAACGCCATGATTTTTACTAGAAGGGGTAAAAAGTTCCGGATTTTGTTTGAACATTGAACTGAGACGAGTACTTTTTCAAAGGAATATGGCGTCGTCGAGCTGTCGCGTATCATATAAGAGTTTTATTCGCCAGCCAAAAAGCAAAGTTGTTCAAATTATATATCATTATTCTCTTCAAGTTGTGCGAATTTAAGGGAATCCCATTGATAAAAAGTTTCACATACAACGTCCTTAATAAGGAGTTTATGGCTTTCGTTTTGATGTTTTGATATCCAACAAGCTAACGTCCTTATGTACAAGTTATCGATTGCGAAAAGCCGGAAATTTCAAACTTCTCCCACGATAAGTCTGAATAATTCATTATTCTTCATTCTGTTTGCGTGGGAGATTTATTTCCGGTCACCAGAGCCTATCTCCGTGGCATACACACCTATTAACTGACACGCAGAACAATTTTTCAAATAATCCCAATATTTGATTGTTCATGCAGAAAATAAATGGAGTACAAACTTTCTCAATAATCTACAGAATGTACAGAGGAGCAACCGTTCATCCTCGGATATCGTTCGATCAGCATCGTAGCAGAATTGGTTCAATGAAAAAAAAAGAAACTGTTTTCTTCTGTGCACTTTGATTATTAACGAATGTGGACATCGTTCGGTGGAGTGGGATGAAATTTTCAAATGGCACCCGAAGATGGATTACCTCGAATAAAATCCGATACGTCAAGTTGCGCCACGTCAATCTGGCATTTATTCTCGTATTTTCGGCACGAAGGTCTAATCCAAGAAAGAAATTAAAAAGAAGAACCACTCAATCTCGACAAATTTACCAGCAATCGATATAATCGTCATTTCTTTCCGCTGGCACACGACTGGGGGAAGTTCGATCGGAAACGTGTTTGTGATTTCGTGGAAACTCGCCATCCTGCCCCTCTCTGGGAATATTGAACAGACGTGAGCTGGTTCCGTTGTTATCGGGCATTTCTATAACTCCGGCTTGGAAATGGGTTCGTTGAAATTTTATATGCCAACCTTGCATCACCATAGTATGACTCCCGATTCCGCATGACACAACGGCAACGAGGAGAGAGTTCTCCTTGGAGAACGACTCCAACTCTACCTCCTATTTTTACACTCTTACTTTTTCTGACGTACTGTCTCTTCACTTTTTTTTCTTCTATCGAGCTACTAGGACATCACGTCCAGAAGATAACTTTTGTGGTTGGAAGAAAACCAGTGACGTATTGCTTTCAAGCTAACCAGCACGTTTTTCTTCATATCGCTGTCAGTTCATCACACACAGACTCCACTCTTCGGACAGTCCAAAACGTCAATAACGATCTTTTGACAAGGGTGACTAAGGATTGAGTTGAGAACGACCCGATGAAGTTTCAAACAACCCAAAAGTTGTAAATCAACGAAATATCGCTGTAGAAATTTATGAGAATATCCTAGTTAATGAAATCCTACGAGTAATCTGCTTGCATAATATTGAAGTATTTATAAAATACCGGTCTGAGATTGATAGGATTTTCATGGCCCAGACCGATCCAGGCAATTGGGTGAAGTTTCTCATCGAGCGTTATACACAAAGATCCTTTGATTGCGTCGTTCCCTCTGCCTGGCGTGCCACAATGTTGCGAATTGAGTTATCCGTCGTTAAGGTATGAAGATGAAACGTCGCGAGGGTAAGCGACGCAGAGATTGATAAGCCTGCTATGTGCATATACTTGCAAGTGTTGGAATTTCATGCTTCGAAGGATCACAGGATGAAACATCCTCATAAACGCAGTCTCCCCTTTTATCTATAATGCAGCGAGATGAAAAACCGCAAGATCCAAATGCAGTCAGCATTTTCATGACGATGCACATCGAATCCATTGAAATCGTTCACGTGCATTGATGGACCAAAAAAAAAAACGAATCATCCGACGGGGAATAATTGCAGTTGAAAAGACTTGCAAAGAATTTTTCGTTCCGACGGAAATTCTCTTTGAACAGCCGCGGACGCGAACAAACCAGGAAAAAAAAACCTTTTTTTTTTGTTCTCCAAGGTTCATCGAACTAGAGTGACTATAAAAACTTCATCGTTCAACGCATTCCAGAAATTCTTTCCAAGATTCAAGGGACTAGCCCTAGTCTACGGAGTCTCTTGGACCCCGTTCTTGCCTCAAATTTTCCTACATTCGATATCCTTCGAATCTCGTACGTGATTCATATTGCACTTGTTTTCGAGTTTCTCAATTTTTTGGATAATGGATTTCTTAGTTTCGCGCGGCCGCTGATGTGAATATCAATCGGAGCATTGATTTATTATGGGAAACTCGATGTTTGCGCTTTGAAGAATTCACAATGTGGTTATCCACAGAATCGTGAGATTGATCATCCAACTGGCGCCAGCTAAGTCGCACCAGGGCTCGAACCATCTGCGATCCAAAATCGCCAACGTCGGCGAACAATGCGCCGGATATCTATCAAGATTCTCTAAGTCACGTCGATGCACTATACAAGAATCTACAAACACCTTAGAAACTTTATCTATTGCCCAGTTGAACCTTTACATAAAGGTGGTTGATTTTATACAATTCGAGTAGATTTTAAGAAATCAGTCAATCACAATTTCGTAGTTTAAATCAATCAATTGATGAAAAAAGAGTGAAACATGACGAATCCTCTCTATGGGAAAAAGTTGGGACAATAGAATTTATTTTATAAATATTTTGGCTAAATTAAGACGTCAATGTTGGTAAAGTAGAATATTGACTTTCACCGAGACTTTACCGAGTCTGAAGATGAAAATTGCAAAACCTAAAGTTGAGCGACCGATTTACTTCACGGCGGTAAGAAGAATTTGTCGCTAATCGGTCTCGGTGAGCATCAATAGCCCTTTCATTGTGTTCCTGCACCTGTTCACATACACGCACGCAGTAAGAGCTTTTTCCATAATTTTGGGAGTGCAAAGTTTTTTCTCGAATACGGAAGATTATGAAATTATTCCTGGGCTCCGTAATCAAAGAAAATGCTCCGCTCTACCATCGAATTTGCTTTATTCAGAGATAATATACTCTGCCGAGTGTCGGGCCAGTAGACAACGCTTTCAAATGTATTCGTCCCGTGACTCTACCAAGTCTCTAGATGGGATTTGTATGCTGCTTCGTTCAAGATACTCTGGAACCAAAATGTATCGCATTAAAATTATCTAATACTCCGTTCTCATTGGAGATTCCACAGATGTTGATGATATTTAGACTATTGAACGTTTTCCGTGATGCACTCCCGCTAGAAAGTTCGAGGCGTCAAAGAGGTCTGTTCGCAGTTAGAGAGATTGTAGTTGAGCGCATGTAGAATTGTGTATGGGTGGACTGGAAGAGGAAACGGACGGAGAGAGAAAGTAAATACGATTGTACGTGATAGGAATACAGTGGGAGCTCGTCTAGTAAAACCGAGATATTGTCATGTGTGCTCAACATCAGAGCGTAGGAACGTCGATTGTTAGGCGTTAGAAGAAATGCTCCAGCTGGTGCACGTCGAACGATACCGGAATGAGATTGGCACATAAGAAGGAAGAGCAAAAGAGAAGGGAATAGGATGTGGGTTTCAATCGTACAATATACAACGAAGCAGCAAACAGTTGCGGGAAATGGATTGAATTGAGCATATCAATGAGCTAGGAAGTGAATTGAGAAGGAGAAACGCCCGCAACAACAATGTACAATTTCCGGCATCACCTTCGCACGAAATCCGGCTTCGAAGTTACACTTAATCTTTCCATTTGGCAACAAACAAAAGCGGCATAATTTATTCATCAATTGACTCAACGACCTGCTGTATCTTATCTCAATCTTGATCTGATCGAACCAGATATTGTTGGAATGGAGAATTAATTCCATAAATATAGACGAGCATCTGAGCCGAGGTTTTCGCATTTTCCGCATTGAATGCCAACGTGAACAATTTTAGAGAGATATTTCCTAGAAAAAAATGTGGCAATGCCCGCTCACGGAACGCATAATCTTCTTTGTGACTATGAAGAAAAAAAAGTCTTGTTGTTTAGGACGCCGAGACGGCTTCTTTCATGATAACACACAAGAACATAGGGAAGTCAGACTTTGTGGGATGGGCGAGACGAGAGGTTTTGTTTAATCATTTTCTTAGAGTCTCTTTTTTGTTTTATTTTTCTGCAATCTTATACTTGCTACCGAAAGCTCTTGAAGACGAGAGTAACGACATACGTCTTTTGCCCCGCTGCTACCACAACATCGACCTTTGACCCGACTGCTGCTTCTACAAGTCTCCGAGGTGACACACGTGACAAGTGAACGCGACTTAGGACTCGTGTAATCCAGACGGGATGAACATCCCCTACCATAGACTCCTTTCTCCCTGTCCTTTCCGTTTCCCCTGCCTTCCGTCTCCCTTTTCATTCCTTGGTTACAAACGGAGCTCCAGCTGTGAACTACGCAGTCAAGTAACCAACAACGAGCTTAACTACATTTCGCAGTACCTCCATTTTCTTCAGTCACGTGCTTCGTCTCGCTCCTTCTTCGCTCTCCTCCCTGGTAAATTGTTCATCCTCCGGTCTATCGAATCATCATCTACGTGAGTGTATATTAGTCTGCATTTTATCTCTGTTTCCTTAGCCCCTCAGTAAAATAAACTTGTTCGATCAAATGTCAATTTCTCAACAAGAACTTTAATCCAAATTCCACTGTACTTGATCCGATACAACATTCCTCATGCTCGAAACCTTCAATAATTCTCCAGGAAATATTTCCTTTACTTCGAGAACAAGACTCTCGACAATCCGGGTTGCCTTCGTTAATAATAGCTCATCCTGCACCTGGTACATTCCGAAATGTTTAAGATGAGAAGTGTTATGGTTTCAGCCGCTATATTTTATTCGGACTTCTGCGTATTTATTCAGGGAGCATGGGGCACCGATTGGTCGCTGAGACTCCACGGTCATGGACTGACCTCGCACCGTCTAGCCCTTCGACCTCGACTTCACATGGGTTACAACCCCTCTGCTATGCATGCCTTACATCATGCAGCATGGCCGTGATGCGTCGTATTCTCCGGGTCTCTGCGTCCCAAGAATATATACAACATATGTGCAATGCTTACATAGCAAAGGTGAACGGGGTTGCTCAAGGCATTCCAGGCCAGTGGCAAGATTGCAGCTGAAAATCCTCACTGAAATCACGTGAGGCAAAACAGAGAGAAAATCAAGGGAGGGTGCTGTTCCGTGTGGTGTAGAAAATGTGATACGTTGCGGTGTCGTCTAATCCATGGTTAAGAGGAGTGGATGATGTTGAAACCATATACATCGCCTGAAAACGTCTTGGGTAAAGCCTAACGATCGACCTTAGAATGAGATGGAACAAGCAAAGTCGCAGAGAGTGAAAAAGATACTCGACCTTCGCCAGCCAGACCTGTATCTGCGACACAGTACTCCGTGACAATTGCATAAAGGCACTACCACCCATAGATACCATTTTGTTGTTGGTTGAAACCTCAAAGCTCTGACTTCTAGAATGTATATTTTCTTTTTTTTTGTTTAGTACCTCCCTCCGATATACCTGCAAAGAAAGGTTAAACCTTCTTTCTGGAAATCACACAGTAAAAGTTGCTTGCTCTGCCCCAATATCAATTCAACAAAATCCATTTTAGCACGTTGCAAATCCGCTGGATCTTTCATGAGGTGATGTTTCGCGAAAGAGGTCCTCGCGAGCAAGTATCACGACGCAGACAGAGAAATATATGGCTGGAAGCTTTCTGCACACGACTCAAAAGGTTCACGGTTAATCCTCTGGAATTAGGGAAACCGAGAAGCTGAACAAGCGGCTAAGACGGCAAAACGATCCAGTGGAACGTCTTGGTAAAGGGCAGCCAGACCGTTTGATATTGTATGCATCTGTGGGTCACCGATGCACGACCATCTGGTCTACACATAACTGTCTAGCTCGTCTGGTACGTCCGTTATGCCAGCATATGCCTCCTCCTGACTCTCCGGGCTATGCATTGTGACATGGGACCTATACAAACTTCAATTTAGACTGAAAGTACCGCTCAATATTCGGTTGTGTGTAATCAAGACCACTGAAGTTCTAGACTGATACATTCGATCATGGCAACTGTTCAGTCGAACAACAAATATACGAAAGTCGTAAAATTTATTTCTAAAGGATGCACACATAGGCATGGTTCAAGAAACTGACCAGAGTTTCGAGCCATTCTGTTGTATCATGTGAATTGGAGATTCCGTTGCTAAGGAACAAAATAATGAGTCAGTCGAAAGGCAAGAGAGTCCGAATGACAGATATTATCAATAAAAAATAATATAAAATAAAATAAAATAAAAGGATGGAAAGAGATATCATTTTCAAGAAGATTGGTGCCTGAAATCGACATTTTTTCAGGAAGGAATCACTAATTAAATGTCGAGTCATATACCATTTTCTACCAGAATCTACCTTTTTCATTCTTCCCCAAAGGGAAATGAATCTTTTTCTCTCAACCTTAACTCAAATAAGTTAATTCCAATCCACGCAATTCCAAACCAAAGTTGACCTCAACTTTCAGTCTCACACCGCTTCATCCGGGTTGTACAAATTTCGACTTAATTAATCGTCAATTTACATTCGCCTCGTTAAAAAAAAGAGGAACAGAGGAAAAAATAGATAAACAAAATTCTGTATATTATCATTAATTCAATCAAATGTAATATTTTATTCAGGGGTTTCCTTCTTCGGGAATTTGATCTCGGAGAAGTTTTCTCTCTTAGCCACAATAAAACATATCGATTCGTAGCTCATATTTAATCCCTTCCCCAATTTAATTAATTGATCAAAAAAAAAAAAATAGAAATTAAAGACGCGACCTCTTCCTTATCGATGAGTACGCGACTACAAAACAGCAACTATGGCATAGAAGGTTCAAGGGTTGTGAAGAACTAAACTATAAAGTATCTTCCGATAAGCTAGTTTGTCTGGAAGAAGTTAAAAGTCTACTAATCTACCAGATAGCTCCGACAGCAAACACTGTAGAATTGAACAAACGCAGATTTCGGAGGAAATGATTGAGACGAAGACGTTTTGCCACATAATGGAAAATGCAACAAGGGTAACATGGGGCTTACAACTTGAATTCCTCATTCCATGGCTTGAGTAAGAGCTATTTGAAAATTGAATATAGTAACAGCGGTTTTGATACTTCGAGCAAGCGTTCCTCACAGCTAGGGAAACCTCATTCACTGCAGCTTCTCCACGCTCTGTTTCATCTCTCTCACTCTCTCACCCTCTCACTCTCTCCGGCCCTTCTCTCCTCCACACGTCATTCCACTTGGAATTTTCACTATCTGCTGAGATTTTGCTGGGATACTCCCCCGCTAGTAGAAACCAGTGTAAATATCCACATCTACCCAAACGGTGGTGGAGTGACTCTCGTCGAAGCTCGATTCAAACGGAATAATTGGCTTATTCCAAATGGAAGCGTACCATCTTCCTCTTCCCCTTTCTCTTGTTTGAGGCACGGGAGGGTCGATGTTTCACTAGGTCTACTCGACTAAGCTTTATTATACTCATGTCGATGCTTCTCCCGCATCTCTGTAACGAACTGTAACATACAGCACTGCAGGCTATCCATGAGTCCCATGAGCGAAAGGTAAATGGCTTGTCTATGTATTGCTTAGTTTTCCTTCGTATTTGAAGATGAACAAGAGATGAAGAAGGAGTGGAAGCCGGTTTCAGAGTACTTACCAATTGGACTCTTCCTGCTCGCGGATGTCTTTAGATTCATCTTAGTGTTCAAAGTGTATATACCCACCGTAGTCTCCTTTCCATGCTGTACTCACATTGAATCTACCATTCGTCTGCGTTCATCATACAGCTATCTAAATGGAGGTTCCAATGTTAGCTTTCATTCAACCCACCGCTGTTACGTACCAGATACGGCAGACCATTATGCCTGTATGTGTATACTCACTCTCTCTCCATGCACTTGCATCAGGTGAAACCATAAATCACTGTTTGTCAACATGCAGTCCAGACCCAGATGTATACACACATTTGGATGGGCGTTATAGAGTTGTTTCCTAAACGGTGGAAGATATCGAAACATCAGTCCATTAAATATGTCTTTGGAATTCTAAATCTTCCCAGGCGCTAGTCGCTCTAATATTTCGCTATGTTCTTAACATATTTGCAATAGCTTTTTTTTTATTTTGTTGGTAGCTGGAAGATTTTCCCTTGAAATTCGCGAGGTGAAAATTAAAAGTTCTCTTCCTACCAATGGAAATATAATATAATTAAGAAAATCTTGTGTTCCACTTTTCTCAATGACTATAGTTATGGTATTGTTTACCAAGTACTGACCAGTCTGGTGCTCACATCGACCACGATCTTTATGATTAATTAACGCGATCGGTTGTTTCAAGCACGGCACTCTCTTCGCGCCGCACCCTGCCTTGTAACTAAGCTCACGGAGCAGAGGGCGAGAGTCTCGTAGCAGACCACCATCTATAGATCTCATACATAATGTTGCCTCAGGCCAATCTGCTAACTATGCTTTCAGCAGTTATCAAAAGTAACTCGCATTCTAGGCTATGAGCGTTAATTCCCTACAATCTGGAAACTCTTCCCCGTATTATATCTCTGTCCCTTCCTTTGTTCATCTTCCATTTTTATACCCAAGTATGTGTCAATGGGACTATTCGCTCTCGAAAATTTTTTGACAGCTTCTAATGAGAATATTCATTTTGACATGTCCTCGGTATAATGGAGAATTCCAGATCGGCGATATTCGAGAGAGAAGTATATAATGATCGGTACCGAGTCTAGATGCTCGAGGCACAGGATGTCCAGGATATCCAGGACACCTGAAGATACACATTTTACCAGATGGCTCAGCTAGTTCAGACCTAGATATTGAAACATTCCAGTATTTGGAAATTTTATTCGCTAGCTGACCGTCTAACCCAATGATATCGCAGCCAAGTACTTATAAAAAAGATCATTTCGAATCGTCAGAAGATTTTTTTGTTATTATTCAGACTCACCGTCACTCCCAAAAGTGTTACCACGAAATTTTTCTACGAGACAAGGTTCATGAGGTTCAGAGCTTGTGCTCACCCTAGAGGTCGGACAAATTCACCAGCAGTAATAATTTTGGAATTTTTGACGTCGAGTAATCCATATGGGAGTGGAAATAGTGTCAAAATGCGATGAAACGCTCCAGGTCGGAAAGTGTACCATAGCTGAGATGGTGATTTTTCTACCGTGTGCTTTCAGATCCGGTATATCCTTTTCATCCCTCTTCTCTCCAGAGTTTCTCACCAATGTTGGCGGCTTATATGGACACTTATGAATAATGCAGACTCGTAAAGAACAGTGCAGTGGAGGCATCGAAAGAGAATGGGAGTTCGTACATATACATGTATATACATAATTGGAGTGTTCTTCGCTGCCTCTTTTTTCTCATACGCCATTCGGGACTGCTGTCACTGTTATTCTGCAAACATCCTGCCAAACTTTTTTCCTACTTGTTCATACTGGGAAGCGCAAACTCTTCGCTATTTCTTTACAATATGACGTTGTCTACAGGGTGTCCCGATGACGATTCGTTATGAGACATTTTGTCTCATGTTTCGCCTGTGAGACCTCAGAAACACGTCTCAAGTCTCACAATGAGAACATCAAGCTCCCGACGAGTAAGCCGCTGGCAGGAACTATTTCATATCAGTAGTTGCGTTTTGTGAACTATCAATCCAACGGATGGAATCGTACGCCGGATAGTAGCGCATGGATCTCCATGACAGCTCTTGACTTCCAATTATGCAAGCAGGTTGATAATTATGAGTTTGTTATAAATGAATCAAGAAATGAGACACCCTGTATATCTCTTTCTTTTACTGGCGACAAGGTATGATTGCAAAGTATCAAAAAGTCACATTAAACACTGAGCCACGGTTATATGATGTCGTAATATTTGAATAACGCTCATTACTTTTGTCCTCGAGCTGTACACGGTAGCCATATTTCTTTTTCTTCGATTTTTATGTTACTTGCGGTTATTTTTTTCCTGTTATTTCCAGTAACTCTTTTTCCACTCGGCCTCTTTGTTGATTTCTCTCTTTCTTTGAGGCCCTTTGGGGCTGGCGAACGTTCATTTGTAATTCTACGTTTTCTCGCCGAAGGTATCTGGCAGCACTCTCATGCTCTACTATTAAATTGTACTTTGCATCTATCATCAATTTATTCGTCGATATATATTTTTCACGGTCTTTCACGGTTCGCTCCATGCATCGGTCTTTTTGCTTTTTTGTTTTGTTATTTTTTTTTCTTTTTCTTTGTAGTAATGGTTGGCAGTTGCGTTTACAAATTCGAATAAGAATTTCTTGAGCGATACATCCACTAATTATGCTTTGCTTTTACGAGCAGATTGTATTGACATCGAATATCCGATTCTGAGCTGCGACGCGACGCGAAAAAATTTAAGGATTTGCTATGCACGCTCTAGTTCGTACCAGAGTCAATGCCACCCTTAAAACGCACCCTATACGTTCCCAGTCTGCCAACAAGAAACCTCTTTCAATCCTCTCTTCACGTCGAAAGCTTCGAGCTACCGGACCGTATATTGGTTTCGGATATATACGTTCCGTACACGCTATACCTTTATGCATATAGCGCATGCATACCGGGTGTCCTGACTGACACTCGGGTTAACCTTCGAGGTGACGGTCTAATGTCTCAATGTTGCGGTTATCGATGAGCTCGTTCATCAATCAACATGAAGACTGAACAGTCAGAGATGGAGCCAAAATGAATAAGAACAATTTGATGGAGCAAAAAATTTGCCAGCATAAATATTTCGACAGCTTCTTGCTGATATCGATAACATCTCGGGCTTGGAACCGATCAAAAATATTCCAAATTGTTTCACTGTCCTTGACCAACCAACGAGCCCGAAGCAATCTTCATACCGTTGGTGTAATCAGGATATTAGCGATAGAAAAATGTTGTCTAGAACTGTTTGGCATATAATTTTATTCGGTGCAAAAAATGTATCGATATGTTATTGCTCTATATCCAAACGCTTCGGCGCTATGCTCAGTAAAAGTTTCCGTCATCGTGTGTTCAATCATTGAAAAGCTATCAGAAAGTCGTCCAGCCAGAAAAATCCTATTAGACATTTTCACCCGTAATCCGAATCACTGCTCCGAACAAAACAACACATCCGCCGGTACACCCTGTACGTAGGGGTGTGTATGGATAAAAAGAATGTCGAGTATACGGATCTCGGGTGTTATCGTATACTCGAGTTGCTCTCATCGGGATTAATTAGCGTTGCAGAACGTTCTACGTGGCAGAACGAGCCAGCCGAAATACTTCGATATATTGGATGTGAGTGAAGGAGGTGGTGAATCGAAGGGGCTAGAGAGGAAGACGAATACTAAAACGATAGAAGAGGCGTGTTATTCCGGCCCTCCGTGTTTTCCACCTGTTCGATTTTCATCCTCCAATCAATCAATCCGATAAACAATACTATTCTCATCCGGAGATCCGAGCTAACTGCTTGCCACTCAAATCGTCAGCTCGGTGTAAAAAAAAAAAACTATTCGTCGAAAAATTTAAGAAATTTTTAACATAATTTTTTTTTTTATTCATTACTCAAACAAGCCTCGTCTATAATATTTGATAAGAATTTCGATTAAATTCTTGTGACAGTGATTGTATCACATCTCGCTTGGTAATTTTGTGGGAATGCGAATTCCACTCTTGGAAATTTGGAAATACCGGATGGTCGTTGATGGATTTCGGGTCACGCAGCAGGCTTGCACGTGCTCCAGATCTCGCTCATGTACATTTTGTTTGTTTGTTCGATCGCGCGAACGTCCTATTAGGATTAGAAATTTATAATATCGAATCACAAGCTGAGCCATCAGGGAAACGAAACGTAACACCCTACGGATGGTTGGCTTGGCCCGGGCGTTTCGGTCATCAATTGAATAAACGTAACATTCGACTAATGGAGAACGCAATGGGATCTGGCGATTGGGGACGGATAGTCTAATGCTCATAATGATACGACATATTTTTCAGACACACTTGCCCACGTATAGATCGAAGCTCAAGATGGTCGAGGCAGTTGCATTGTCTGGGAAAGGGGGGGGAGGGGGGGGGGGGCAAACGAAAATATTGTTCCATAGAAATAAATATTCGACATAGGAAAAACGTCCTCGGTGCAAATTTTTTTTTCCCACACGCCAAGATAAGTCAAACGGACGCAGAAATAAAATATTTGTATGTATTTCGGAATCTACGCATATAAAGAAATAAATGAACGAGAGATTTATCGTCGGCAAAACCGAAACATATCACACAGTCGTCTGACCACGAACAATCCGACAAAGGAAAATATCGCCTTTCGCCTCGTTGAGCGATTTTCCCTCTCGTGTGTTAAAAAAAATCGAAATCCATCCTCAACTCGAACCCTCGAGTCCCCAGCGACTATTTTTTTAAATATTTCTTTCATCGCTTTCATTTTGCATTGAAATTTTCGAGCATGATGAGGCGAATGACATGCTCCAATGTTTTTAATGATGCAGCTTACATGATATTTGGAGACCGATTCAACGCAATCGATTCGTTTACCCATCATCGTTAATTTTTCCACCGAAATGCACAAAAAACGTTTTACTAGATGATATTTTTTTATAACAATTATTGCCGCCGTCATGACTACGTCGTAATACTGTTTTGATCGCTGCACCGATCGAGACAATTGACGTTTCTTTTCTATTTTTCTGTTCAATCATTTCTCTCGAGAGGAAATTTAATTCGGACTGAATATTATATCATCCACGTTTCTCCAGAGATCTTGGCTTATTTATTCTCGTCTGGTTGAGTACAGTGATACAAGAATTATCTCCCCAGATGCTCAACGTCTTTTCCTACGTCCTCCATGCTCCTTTATTCCTCGAACGCTTTCAATTCCAGACCATCTCAGTAGTTTTCGAGCTATATCCCTCGCCTTTTATCTTTATACATGTAACGTCGAATGTATATAACGATGAAATATAGCATGGAAGCTTTCGTGTACTCGGAGATTGAAAGTTTGGTTCTCGCCCAAGCTATCGCTCTCCATTTTCTTTCTCCAGCAATGTCGATCGAAATTCTCTATTTCATGACATTTTGATACATTTTTTTTCTTCTTCATTATTATCATTATCATTCACAATCACCAAGATTGATTTGCACAGCCATGGGTGTCCATTGAGACTTCACATTTTGAATACGAAGAATGAAATTTTCTGTACAGAAAATTATTGTCCTGGTACCTCTTACCACGCGCGTGGCACCACTACTTCCATCTTGCTCTCCCTCCCAATGTTTAAGTCGATTCCCGTGTCCGGGTTTGTACAAACATCCGAACATTGTCAGACCAAGAGTGGCGAAATACGAGCGCGACCATTGTAATTAACAAAACTTGAGTTGGCTCCCGTGATATCTCTAACGCTCAAAAAACCTAGAGTGAGTAGAATTCATTAAAATTTCGGCCTATTTAACCAGATAAATGCATATTAAACGTTGTTCCAGTTTTATTTCACGATTTTTCATGAGAAAGAATATACGACGCGCTACTTTACCATCGACTGCTACGTTTAGCGGTAGACGCTAACGACTATCTATCGAACAATCTATCAAAATAGATAGACCATCACGGTCTAGCTATTTTGATTGGTGATCAAAAGTGTTTTTTTCTTTATTCGATGTGAAAAAAAAGAATTGGTCAAGTATGCGTCGTTGCGACTTGCTGCAAAAGCTTCAGAAACGATTTCGCAAAAGACCTATACGAAAGCTACGGAAGGTGTTGCATTTTGTAGGTGAATGCATCGGTAAGTTTGCGAGAGTATTTTGCTCTAGAAGGTAGTTGGCTCCATGTATGAAGTGTATATGCATACACATGCATTTTCATGGAAAACTGGGCGACGTCGACGCACAAAAGGCCGAGTGTCTTATGGAGGAGTTTTGCTTGAAAGCCATTGGGGGAACAGCTTGTCAGGAGAAAGAGAAAGTTGCAGGGGTTTGAGGAGCAGGACCAGCCGCGGGAGCTGACTCGAGATTTCACGCAATATATCGAGTTGAACTTACTCGAAGACCACTTTGAACTTGTCCCATAAATATCCGAGATTCTTACAACACGACAGTCATCTCCCCCCCCCCCCCCCATTCTCTGCTTTTTTACCCTGCTGCCGCGTATTTTCTCTCCGACTCGTTCCTCTAACCTGCCTTTCGTTTCATTCCGATTAACCCATTTTCCTTCCACCTTATTCCGACGTAGTCACGCGTGTGCAAAAGTGAAAAAATACGAAATTTCAAAGACCCCGTCTAATGTTTAGTTATCCCCCGTCTATCGGATAGTAAGCAACTAGATAAAGAGGATACAATTCTGCTCGTCGTCCGTTACTGGTGCGAAAATATTTTGCGATCTCTTGGTTCCGGTTGATATGATATTGATATGATATGATATATGATATGATATAAATCTTGAAAGTGTGAACTCTTGTTGCACGAACCAAGTAAACTGACGAATCGTGTATTTTTCGTTGGTTAGCGCTCTCGCCGTCCTCGTTTTCCTCTCCATAACCGTTCACCCGGTTTCAATTTAATTGTGATCGTTTTAATTAGAAACTCTGGTGCGGCAATCGCTCCGGAGTTACTTCACAGGTAGTTATAATCACAAGCTCTGCATTGCTCGTTCGACTGTGCTTTGTGTATATGAGCATCAAGTTTATGGTTATACTTGGGATAATACGTGTACTCTCGTGTATCGAACTTCTCCCTCGCCTTCTCTCTTTCTCCTAGGGAGCAGTTTACAGCGGGAAATAGTCTCGTTACTTCGGCTGTGCATAATGCTTATTAGCGAAACTCTTGCCAACATTTCCTCTCTCCGCGCGTAGTCCCTTATATATGAATAAAGACCTCCTATATTCATATTTATAGGAATGCAGTCACGTTATTTGTTAACATTTGCACGCGTCTTTATACATTTAGATTTCTGAGCAAATAAACTTGAAGAGAAAAGACTGCGGAGGCTGAATCTTGAGATAACTGTACATGATAAACCATTAGCCAGGCCAGGATATATCTTTCGGCCTTGAGCTGGTTTATAATTCCAACGCGAAGATTTATTAGAGGGAAACACGCGGTCCAAATAATCAGGAAACAAGGACACACGTGCGCACTCGCACGTCCAACCAGTTTGATCTTTACTTGATTTCCTACGTTTTTTCAAGGCCTCTCGCTTCAATGCAGTTCTACAAATAAAACTATTGTTAATTGTCCCGCTGTAACGCTTTTATTTGTCAATGAATTTCCTCGCGTTTACATCGATGCTTACATACATCGCATAAACCCCGAAGTCGGGAGAGCGTGAAGCGTGAAACCGGGTAATTTGCGCCTCGGTTTAGTCACTGAATATCACCTGTAACAAATATGTAACATCGTTCGATGTCTTGTATCTACTTCTCTGGATCTCTGAATTACGGAGATGAACCGGTTTTCAGTTGTTAATTTTGACTTAAGAGAAAAAAAAACGATTCCGCTGATTCATACGGTAGTATTTCGTGTCAGGGACGTTTATATAGCGATGGAAAATTATATTTTCATATAGTGGAGAAAGCTTCGTGCTTGATGGGAACGTTTTTTTCTCTTTAAATGGTAAATTCGGGAAATAGGGAGGCAGTGGCACAGTGGTGACGTGCCCGGCTCACACTCAGCGAGCCCGGGTTCGATTCCCGTTGACACCGATGGAATTTCCTAAGTGTTTCGAAAAAACTGTACTCCCTGTGGTTCGGAATCGACCTGAAAAAGTAGGTCCATTCGAGTAAAAAAGTATGGAATTAAAAGGACCAGCGTAATAATACGAACGAATAGTGGAATAATGTGAAATCATGGGAAAAAATCTCGAAAAATGTAAAAACCCGAGAAGAATCCGCATGGAAAACTCCATTTCTACTACATTACTAATGGTAAATTCGGGGTCGCGCGGTGTTCAGTTTGTACCGTAGCAAGTATAGTCACTGCGCGTACCTCTGCTAATTCATATTTCATTTAAAATTTGGTGTAGCGGTCGTTGTACCAACTGCAACGAATTAAACGAGTGCGAACGA
The DNA here is from genome assembly GCA_030522525.1 of Campopleginae sp. 14b. NCBI lineage: Eukaryota > Metazoa > Arthropoda > Insecta > Hymenoptera > Ichneumonidae > Campopleginae sp. 14b. The sequence goes on along the minus strand of JAPYYS010000822.1, from coordinate 30,714 downwards.
GTGTTGAAATTCTTGGTAGAAAGCACAGCTTGAACAGGAAATCCTGTTAAAAGTAACATTTTCTCGTGCCTCAAAACTTGATACTAACCCAGCCGCGACAGCATACACCACGATAAACCCCTTTACCACAAAATAATGCTCGGAACATGGTGCAAATCAATTGAAATTGTTTCGGTCCGTTAGTGCTCAATTTTAGTGGGTAACAGTTTCTATAGGAGAATTTCAAGTAATGAAAATGTGCGGTTGGAGAAGGTGAATATATTTATAGAACGAAAAAACGGGGAGGAACTCAATAACCGTTTTAGCTATAAAACAATCCTTTATACATGTACGTGCAACAATCTGTGCTATGGTTTCCGTATTCCATGTGTATTTTGGCCAGATGCCTCCCCAGGGTCAATTCGACCCGAGCTCCAATCGATTTTCCACCAGCAGGAATGCAGCAGTAACTGGGTTGCGATTTTTTATCGACGGGACAAACAATATTTTTTCTACTCGGAAATTGAAGTGGAATTTTGTGATTCTATGCATCAAAACATTCACGTACGCATCGGTAGTACTGCATCTCGGTAGTTCACGATTTTTGAGAAGCGCCGCCCGAAATGTTCGAAAAAAGCAAAGCAATTTTTTCGTCGAAGAGTCTTCGGTCGGAAAGTTCCATTACTCCCTCTCGTGTGCACAAGCAATAAGTTTATTTACATTGAGATTCGAACGAGAGAATACAGCGCAATAAGAGAAAATAGGAAAAACTATTCCCACATGCAAGAGACGGTCTGGGCAGTGTGTTGTTGAGCATTTTGTGAGATTAGAAGGGTGGTCTTAAAGTCTCATTCATGTCGTTCTCGAGATCGTACAACGTTTGTGGTTCTTTGGAGGCTTGAAAAGCTTATAAATTTGAACATCCGGTATAACGGAATGTAAACATCGGAATATCGGTTCCTATTTTTCCAGTGGCTGCACCAGCCAGCATATTGTGACCGCAATTCCTTTTACAAATAAGTAATCCACGATTTCGCTGTTTTTCTTTGGGCCCGGGTTATTTTGACCCAGCGGGCAGCGAATTACTATGAATTTGGCCAAAAGGAAATAAAATGCAGCCAATCAGCTATTGGAGATTTTGCATTTTCGCTTTAATCGAGCGGTGTTTTTCCCCCGAATTTGTTTCACTTTACGCTTTTGCTTATCTAAACAGTCGGCTGATTCGCGTGTTTAGCAGACACGCGATAAAAGCAGCAGAGTTTGTTCGGGATTGACTCAGCTATGTTTTCTCTCATTTTTTTTCCATCTCTTTCCCTGCTCCTCACGCATTCTTCTCAAAGTCGACATTTAATCTTTGCGTTCCGGATAGTTGGAGAATCACCGCAATTAATTCATTTCCCCGAGAGGCTAGGCTCAGTTCGCTTATGTCCTGGCAGACTGCAAACCGAGCTAACGGAGCCAAGAGGCAAGATCGAAGAGACACGCAGAGCACCGGCAGAGGATCGAAAGAAAATGGTCCATACAGCTCCGACGCTACGATCTCTTTCGAGTAGACAACGGTTAGAGGGTTATACCGAACGGATGGACGGGTCAATCCCGTCGGAATGTACCCGCACAAAGGTTTTTCGTTACCTGCTGCTCCGTCAAAATCCACAATTTCGAGCAAAACTAGTGGGACTCGGCTATTTCTTCGCTAATCATATTTACAAAAAATCCTATCGGTCCTATCGGTTCTTCTTCCAAATAATTGATGCAATAGAAAAAAAATGAGGGAAAAAAATTATAACGTATTTTGTTCGTGCTTGAAAGGAAAAGATCGGATTTCTTGGAAGATTAGCCACAGCGAACCTCCAAAATTCCAAGTGGTACTACAAATACTGTCGAGTTGACTCAGGACATCCCATATATGTGTGCTCAGGCGGAGGAGAGCTTTTGGCGTTTGTAAGATCTCGAGACTGCGGGATTACCCGACTGATGAAATAATACCCACCTCAGCTAGCTGCTCCAATCTGCGAAAGAATCAAGAGACAATGAGGACCTCAGAAAGAGAAAGATGAGCTACCCTCGAAATATCTTTAAATTTATTCCTCCTGCTGCTTTTCTCATTCACCTCATTTTTCCACCGGTATGGTTATAGTTTTGCAAATTTCATTTGTCTCCGAAAAGATTCAAAGATTGAGAACCATTTTTCCCCGTTTATTTGTACATTCGATTCTCAGATTTTATTGCCGAATGTAAAACTTTAACTATCAATCATTACTGTCTGAAAAACAAAATTTAGTCTTCAAAGAAAGTCTCGAAACGGAAAATTGATGACTCCATGGGTCAAATTGACCCCGAAGCAAGAATCCAGGTTCTAAAAAATCAATATAGTTAAGGCTCTTTTTTATACGCGTTCATTCGATTCGGTGCGAGGGTGTAATCTGAATCAAGTTGTGGGTACATCGTAAATAGTCGGACATGACCTGCTTGTATAGAAAATGGATCGATTATCGATTTTCCTCATCGGTAATTCTTTGGAACGACACAAAAGCGAAGCTTCCTCTTTAGAAGACCTCGTGGATTAGATAATGTCGGCGAAATAAAAAAATAAAAAATAAAAAGAAGGAAAAGGAGTCTACTTTATATTTATAAATTTCAGGCAATACATCGTTCGGGTCTGCACTAAGTTAGTTCTCGGGTCTACAACCTAGAACCACGATATTCGAAGCACTCGTGATCCTTATTCATACTCACCCAGATTGAAAGCAAGCAAAGATGAAGGTTTTTCAATTGATGCTGATATATTCGCCATACGGATGAGAGATGAAGCAGCCTGACTGTAGAAGGAGTGGATAAAAAAAAGCCGGTTGTATGGAATGAAAAATACTCAAAATCCTAATTTGAAACTAGGGACATCTTTGATTACCTAGACAGCAAAGACCATTCACGGTCGTGCTACACTGATCAAAAGTACACTGAAGCTTGATAAAACTTTAATGGAACATGATGTAGCACATTACTTGTTGTGCATTCGGCCACTCCCTCTCATACCAAAAATACTTACTGAAAATGTGGGAATGTTGTCATGAACTTTTTCATAAGAAATTTGCTGCCCTACAAAATCGATCCTAAACATTTTTTTTCATCTGTCAATGTTTGAGCGGTATATGCGATCTCGAAAAATGTTCTGGCTACATCTGGCTGTGAGTACCTCCGCTTCCAAATTTTCCATTTTCCATTATAAATCCTCCCGCACGACACCTTTAAAAAAATGATAGCTCCTAGCTAGCTAGCCTAGATAGCTAGATGAATAAAGAAAACCCAAAAAAAAAAACATTTAAGGAGATTAAAAACAATGAAAAAATGAAGAAAAAAATTTTTTAAAAACTTCCAAAGAAATACGTCTCAAAATAAAACCTCTAAAAACAGAATGATCCATCGACGGGAAACTTTAGAATATAAGACAACAAAATATCAATATAATCGTAATGGGCTGTCCGAGCTCGGGCGCGGCCATACTCAATACAATACAAGAACAATAAATATCCAGAAAAAAGAAAACTTCCAAAAAGACAAATCTCAAGAAAAAGAAACCCCTCAAAACAAAATGGTGAATCGACAGAAAAAATTCAAGGTTTTAACCAACAAACATTAAAATAACCGCAATAAGCCGTCCTAGCTCGAGCACCGTCATACTCAATGCAGTACGATGAAATGAATACAATACAATAGAATATACTACAGTTCGTCATCGCATATTGAGTGGATCCGCATAGATTACTTGTCCAACCCGAATTTTTTTATTAAAAGTGTATAACATAAGCTCACAAAAACTATTACATAATCATCACATTCACAAAATGTCGTCGTGGAAAATCTCTTCTCACAGTAAACTCCCATAAACTTGTAGGAATTTATAGGAAGATAATTATCGACACGAACCACAAAAGAGAATCCAAAAAAACGAAATTCCAGAAAACAATGATGAAGTAAGTGCTCGTAAAAAGTTAGGTTGAGACGTCACGAAAAGTGATCAAATAAAAGCACGTGTCGTCAAGTGCGTGAGGCTGTAACATTTTACAAAACAAATTAAATCTTCCGAAAAATGACTAAACTCAGCACAAATGTTAACAAACGAGTTTAGATTGCGAAAAAAGAACTCGGTTCATTTTTACAACTTTTTGTGAGGTCTGGTAAATCATCGTGAGAATTGAATTTTTCGGGTCAATTTCGGGTCAATGCAGTAGCGTCGGTACTTTTGAGAACGGACCTTTTTCCAGTTTTTGTCGGGATTCATTTGTTTTGCGTCAAGTTCCTACGGGTGCTACTATTTCAGGGAGTGTAAAGGTACTTCGACTTTTTTTCAGCATTTATGCTGTTTTTTGCCCTGATTTCCTTACTTTTTGTATAGCATTCGCAGTTTTCCGATACAGCGCATTCACGGCATCATACAACATGAAAATAAAATGCAGATCTAAATATATAACAATACATATTTTTCAACGTATTCTCAACCAAACCGTAGTAGATTCTCGGTCAGGTGTAGGACTAGGGATATTCTGTTTGTGAAGTTCACAGGAAAAAATGTCATAGTATTGTTGAATAGTAGAGTAATAGCAATAGGACTTATTCAAAATTGTCCCGATTGCTATCTGAGATTCAGAATGAGCCTGAAAAAGTGACTTATAAATGCCTTTTCGTGGATCATATAAATGATCCACTAGGCATTAAAAGATCATGTAAATCTGTTCTTGTTCGTACTTGTTCGGAAAATACTCTAATTGTTCTACACAGTTCAGTTTTGTTGCTTTATCGTTTAGTATGTTCTAAGAAAAACATGTAACTATTTTTAACATTCCTCTGCCAACTTTTTTTTCTGACATTTGGGACCATCTCCTAAAATTCAGGAGAAATGCTATCATAGTAAGATGAATCTCTGGGAATACTTAAAAGAAATTTAGAAATTAGTTCATTCCTTTCCAATTGGAAAAAAACGCGACTCGAGCAGCTGACCAGTGACAAGGAGTTTGCACTCCGAAAAATCCCAGGCCCGCACGAACTTAGGCGAGCGCCCCACTGGCCGAGCGACGACGAAATTCCCCTTTTGCGAAATCCCCAATAAATTTCCCCTATTTTTGTAATTACTTCCTCCCTTTCCCCCGCGTCCAAATATTTTGTCGCATCCCCATTAGTATTTCCCCCCTTAGCCCCGAGAAACATGTGCACGAGGGAAGCGGAGTGGTTCCCGGCGACCTGTCGAGTCGCGGAGCCTGTCATATCATCGTTACCCCTGATGTCAGGTTCATCCGTCGAAACGAGAGGAAATTGCGGCTTCGTGGCGTCGAGACCTCGTCAGCAACATCGTCCGCAGTTGCTGGCGCGTCCCTGTCGTTGCGGACGGGCAGCACTCCACAACCAGGGGAAACGAGCTTCTCCCTGACCTCCAACGCGCAGAAGTGGCAGAAACCAGCAGACCACCCTCTCGGCGGTATTCGAATGTGACTGTCGGAAGGTGGTACCCGGGGGCTCCTGCGGGTTCACTGATGTTTCGCACTGCCACGGTGTTCCCGCGGCGTGTGCTCCCGGACTTGACAGGCTTTGAACTGCGATAGCAGCCTGTCGCGATGCCGAGATGTGAGTCACCTTGGTGACTCTGCTCGGTGGTCCGGGCGGCTTTCGAGCGGCGGTGCAGGGCAGTTCTAGTCGGCATCGCGCGAAGCGACAGCCCGACCATTGCTTGCAATATCGCACACAAACGGGAGTGGGTGGCGCACCTCCACCTCCTTCCCATCCCTCTACCTTCCTCCCTGCCCGTCTCTGCCCAGGCCCGGTGCTGCGGTGACCTTCGGGTTGCCGCGGTGCACGGAACCGAGAATTCCCTGCCCCCACTAATATTTCTTCTTCTTTCTTTTCAGGTTGCCATTCTCCTCGACCGGACTCGACGCCGTGGCTGCCCGGGTTCACATATTATTCGCACGCGCTACCGCGGTGTTCCCGACGGAGTTCTCCCGGACCAGACAGGCTTTGCACTGCGATAGCAGCCTGTCGCGATGCCCGAGATAGTGAGCCATCCTGCGTGGCTCTGCTCGGTGGTGGGGCGGCTTTCGAACGGCGGTGCCAGGCAGTTCTAGCCAGTATCGCCCGGAGTGACAGCCCCGTCATTGTCAGCAGCATCGCACCCTTATCCCCCCTCCCGCCCCTGCTCCACTCGGGCCCGGCGCGGTGGGCTGCAGCGCACGGAACCGAGGAGCTCCTCTGCCCCTACATCTCTGTTTCTTTTCAGATCCCCCCTCCCGCCCGGGACTGGTTTCACGGCCGTCCTCGGACTCCCGTGATACACGGAACCGGGCTGCCCTCCCAGCCCACTCACCATTAATCATTTTCTGTTCAGCTATTTTCCATAAATTTCAGCTCTTCACCCTTTTGTACACCCGGGCCCGGCGCCGCGCTGGTCGAGAGGCTTCTGCGATGCACGGAACCGGGATGGCCCTCTGAATTCACCCGAATAGCTTCTTTAAGTTCCAAGTACATTAATCCATTATTTTCTCCACAGCTTATTGGCTGGGGGTTAGCGGTCCCCGGCGTCACCCAGAAACCGCTTGTCACAAAAATGGCTGTTTCTCCGAGGGTAAATGATTCCGGAAGCAAAATAGGACCCTTTCCGGATTTCCGGGTGGAGACCACCCTCGCGGAGACAGTCGACCGGTTTAATGGTGTGAGTGTGAGTGAGAGAATGGGGAGTCTGCCCGCGCGCCCGATGACCCGTCGGTCTGCTGCGGCGAGCAGTGCGCGTCTTCCGTCCCCGTTGGCACCGAACACTGTTCGGCAAAGCACTTCTCACGCGGCTCGGGCGTCTAGTGCCAGGTCTCAGAGTGCAGGTTTCGGCCTTCGTGCCGTCCAAGTTGTTCTGGCGAGGTGTGACGAGGCGAGCATCCGTGCCGCCCAAGTCGTTTTGGTTAGGTGTGACGAGCAAGTTACAAGACAGGTTAGGCAAGTAGACCGGCCGATCGTGGCCGAGCGCGAAGTAGATAGACCCGCGAATCCCCCCCAACCCGTCCAAGATGCCGCACCGGGCGGCATTCGCGCGCGGATGTTAGGATACTGCAGCTGAATATGCGTAAGTCGGCTGTGGTTTCAAGTAAGGTTCGTGAGCTCGTCGGTCAGAAGTGACTGGACGTCCTGTTATTGCAGGAACCACACTCCCGAATGCAAGGTCAGAGCTACAACTTCTGTCGGCTAGGGATCGGCATGCGAATTGCCGCTGCGCGCTCGGAAAAACCCTGCCCGGCAGTAGCGGTTTGCAACCCGTCATTTCAAATGACATTCATCTCGCAGCTCAACACCGCCCACTGTGCATGTGCGGAAGTGTTGACACCTGGCCTCTCGCTCTACGTAGTCTCTCACTATTTTCAGTGCAGAAATGAAATCGGGGGGAGGGGGGGGTGCCCAGGCATCTCGAGACGGTGCTTCGTTCACTGAGGGGGCAGAGAGTATTAGTGGCGATAGACGCCAACGCCAGGTCACCCATGTGGGGCCCCCAAAAGGCTGATCAGCGGGGGGTTCAACTGGAGAACCTAATTCGGGCGTTCGGCGTTCGATATTATAAATGATGTCCAACACCCGCCCACGTACTGGACGGCTGTCGGTTCGTCGTTCATCAATGTGACCTTGGTTCCTCTCTCCATGTCCCGTTCCGTCGCGAGCTGGAACGTCCGGGAGAACTGGAGAACGAGCGATCATCAAGCTCTCGATGTTAAGCTGAGGGTTCGGAAAGCCGAGGGAAATGAAGAGACGGCCGCTGTCACCCGATTAAATACTAGTAAAGCCGACTGGAAGCGATTTACTCAGATCTTAGCCGATTTTTCGGCAAACAGGCTGAAAGGACTCCCACTGACGTCACCGGAAGAAAGCGGAAGGATCGCGGAGACTCTCGCAGGCGTTCTCACGGACGCCTGCACCGAGTTGATGCCAAGGAAGAGATGATTTAGACAGTCCAATCCGTGATGGACATTAGTTTTGACGAATAGTAAGAAATCGGTGTACCAGAAACGAAGGGCATTCCAAGGAGAACAGGATGGTCCTAGGCGCTTCGCTCTCCAACTCGAATACCGCTCTTCCTGCGGGAATACAGTCGGGAGGTTGAAAGGACCAAGCTTGAGAGCTGGAGAAACTTTGGCTCGTCGTACGGGAACGCGGAGACCTGGGACTTCGTATATAAGCAGCAGAATGACAAACTCCGCGTCGAGAAAGTGCTAAGCACTCTCCAGCGAGCCGAAGATTTCACGCGCAACATGGAAGAGACCGCCATCTACCTTTTCGATGTCCACATCCCTGATGACCGGGTAGAAGATGACATCCTCCAACAACGGGCGGTTAGGGAAAACTCGGCCGGCGTGCCAGATACCTCTGACCACCCCGAATTCACCATCGGCGAGCTTTCTGCAGCTGCCAACACCCTTGAGAACGGAAAGGCTCCCGGACTCGACCTTGTTGAGGTCTCTGTTCTCAAGGCAGCCTGCGCCGCTATCCCCGGTCAGCTGGTTAGGTTGTTCAACGAGTGTCTTCGAGTAGGTGCCTTTCCCTTTGCCTGGAAGGAGGGCTCCCTGTGGGTACTCCTGAAGGGCAAAGGCAAGGAGGAGAAGAACCCAAAGTCGTATAGGCCCATTTGTTTCCTCTCCGTAGTAGGTAAGCGGTTAGGAAAATTAATCAAGGGGCGCCTCGAACAAACGGTATTCGCGAACGGTAGGGTCTCGTGTAGGCAGTACGGCTTCACAAAAGCCAAGTCAACGAAGGACGCGATAGTAAAGATGCGACGAAGAGTAGATGCTGCGAACAGCACATACGCGATAGGTTTGCTTTTTGATGTTTCCGGAGCTTTCGATAACGTCTGGTGGCCCCTTGTACTCGAGGGTCTTAAGGATAGGGATTACCCACGGAACCTTTTCAAGGTTATCCGTAATTACTTTAGTGACCGGAGCGTAGGAATTTTATGGGGGGCAAATAAGGTTACCAAGCAGGAGACGAGAGGTTGTCCCCAGGGTTCCGTCTTTGGGCCGACCTGCTGGAACCTTATGTTCGACGGGTTGCTTCGAGTCCTGGAGGAGGTAGCCCCGAACAATTTCGTAGCTTACTATTGTGCAGGGTAACTCGCGGGCCGCTCTCGAAAGGAGCGGACAGACCGTAGTAGATAGGATAGTAGAATGGTGCCGAGCCGCCGAATTAGAGCTCTCAGAGAGCAAGACAGAGGCTATCCTCCTGAAGACGAACTGGAGGAGGCCTGCTCCCATCGGGAGACGAGGAGGAGACCGCCCCGACCGCGTACGTAGGGCAGCTGTCAGGTTGAACCTGGCAAATAGATATCCGATCATTCGCATAGGGAATACTAGAATTAACTCCAAAGATAGCGTTAGATATCTCGGTGTCCACTTCGTTAAGAGCTGGGAGTCAGTACTCACTGCTCGTACTTTAAGGGGAAATGCGTGGCTCTGTTCCAGAAGGTAGGTAGATTGGCAGGAGCGGGATGGGGTCTGCGCTATAGAGCGCTAGACAAGGTTTATAAGGGGGTTTTTCTGCCGGATGGTCAGATTTTTGTAAAGGGACAGACTTTAGGGTACTTAGGACAACCCAGAGGCTCGCTCTTATAGCGACCACTACGGCATATAGGACGGCGTCGTACGTAGGCTTGTGCGTGATCGCCGGAGCACTCCCCGTGGAGCTGCTGTTGAAACAGAGCAGGGCCCACTACGATATTAGAATGGGCAGGGACACCGAGATAAACAGTAGGGTGGTTCCAGCGGGCGCGCCAGACGCCGTGGAGACCATGAAGGGACGACTGCCTCGGTGGTGGTCGGTCGGACACGGCTCAGCACTTCCTCCTGGAAGGCCTTGAGTTCCAACTGCAGAGGGTCGCTCTGCGAGAACAGCTCGGCGACCGAGACTGGCCCCTGGCGGCTCATCAATTGGTGTCCAATACTGAATCCTTCTCGGTCTTCTCCGCCTTCTGTCGGGAGTCCTTGTGGCTCAAGTCGTGCATGAATGCTAACGTGTAGGTAGGCAGGCGGCCTCCCGGGACGATACTGTCAGCTCCTTTACAAGATAGCTCTGCAGGCGCATGGTCTTGTGTGTGTGGCTGTGTGTTGTGTGAGAGTGGGTTAATAACGCGGTCAACATACTAACAAACTAATACCACTAACAACAAGATTTTCAAGCGAATAGGGGGAATTGCATCCACCGGAAATATCGGCACCAAGACGCGCGCGGACTAACATCTAACAAATCCGATAGAAACTAAGAGCAGGACAAGGTAAGTGCCGCGGTAACTAGCTGAGATGGGGAAATGTAAAGTCACGGCCAGCATAAAGTCGTGGGCGGGGAAAAGAAGAGAGAACTCTCACTAACAAACGGGAGGAAGGGCGCGATTTGAATGATATAGGGAAGGAGCTGATCAGTTAGGCTAGCATGAAAATAGGGAGGAGCACTTAGAGCCGGGAAGCAACACTCATTCGTTCGGTCGCCAGTCGTGTGTCTCGATGTGAGCCTCGCCGGGCGGGATGTCGGACCCGCCCGGACACGGACTACTGGATCCGCACTACTTCGCGGGTCATCCGGTATGTTCAGGCAAGCTCGAACACGACTATACAGGTTGGATAGGGAACACAAACAAACACACTAAACACGCACACACCCAGCCCAACACGAGGAGACACCGAACACATCCCTACCCTCTTGCCCATCCTTATCTTTGTCGATATCTTAGACTTCCCGAGGTTTCCCGTGAGTGCGCGGAGGGGCGCCCGTGTGGCATTCCACGGGAGCTAAACTGTCCGTGTGGCATTCCGCGTAGGTAAACTGTCCGTGTGGCATTCCGCGTAGGTAAACTGCTCTTTCCGCTGAAATGCCAGCGGAGGTCCATGGATTTTTCCAAGGCCGCCCCGGGTTAGTGAGCTTCGACGGGAAGTGGATAGTAGAACGTAGCGTATGCTTGTTCAGGCGAGGTCGCACAGGTCGGTCTGTCTTCAGACAGAAGGCCTCCACATTAAATGTCAGCAACATCACCGAATCGCCAGGAACCCAAGGCGACACGAATTCATTTTGTGCGCTGTCAGCACTCCCATCCCTTGCCCCAGTCCACAGCCTGTCAATTGACAGCTGCGGGCGCCGCCATCTTGCTCGGGCTCCGGCTTCGCGAGATAGCAGACGGGGTGGCGCCAGTTCCTAGGCACGCGCCACCTGTCAGCGTCATCTCTGCGGGATCTCGCGAAGCCGAAGCCCGATACTACGATCGAAGCAAGCCAGTCTGCAGGTCTGCAGCCTGATTGGCTGTTGAGGCTCCCGGGCTTCGCGAAGCTCGACTTGGTAACAAGGAGCTCGCGAGGACCCCGTAGCGCGTCCCCTGGCCGACTCAATAAAGCGAACACGCGTCACGTCGCTACCTATTTTCCTGCTTGAGTTTTTTTTTTCAAGTTTTTGAGTGAAATCTTTTTGGCAAATCAACGACCACGATCCGGCTTCTCCCGTGGACAATCCTTGAATATTTCTTGGAGCTTTTCGTCACGAATTCCCGTCTTCTCGTGGAGACAAGGGAACCCCGGTAAGTCGCTCGTTTGTTGCCGGGCGTGCAACGCCGTTATCACCCTCTCGAGCCATTGTTTCCCAAATCCCGTTTTCCTCTCGAATTGACAGTTCGAGGAGGAACTTTTCGTCGGTCCGTCGACGCGGCAAGTATTGTGCCGCGAGTCTACGTCCCAAAAATCCCCTTTTTCGAACAATTACACCCTTTGGCCACGCCATTCCTCGCGTGTTTCCCCGTCACGTATTTTCGAGTGAATATTTTGTATTTTTGAGCCCCTTTTTTGTCAGTACCGAGCCCCGCCGTCAAACAACAGCCCCGTGTCCCCTTTTGTCGTCGAATTAGCCCTGTTTTGCGTTTTCGAGTTTTGGCGCGCGAGACTTCTGTTCGTTCGGCCGATCGGGCTTCACCGCCGCCACCGCTCGACCCAAACATTCGCGTGGTCGCTCATTTCACTAGTATATATAAGACGCCCGAGTTCTGGGGACCCTCTGTCCCTGTGTTTAAGATCCCCTTGATTATCCCCGAGCCTAAGCCGAATTAATATGATTAATTTCAGTCAATTCGAGTATTTATTCGAGTTTTTATTTGATTTCTCCGACAATTTGTGTAACGGTTGCTGGACCGATTAAACCAGCTGGCGCCAATTTTTTTTTTTTATACTTGACACCCCCTTAAATAAATTTTACCATTGTTATTATTTTTAACTATCAATTTTGTTGTGATTTATTTTGTTATTTCCCCCCATTTTTCTTGCGGATGTGTGGAGCCAGTCACAACACATAGACAACGAAAACCATGAAGCCGTTATCCTAAACATTGAAAACCACGGAGCCATTGACCTAGACATTGAAAACCATGGAGGAATATACCTAGTTATCGAAAACCATGGAGGAATATACCTAGTTATCGAAAACCATGGAGAAATATACTTAGACATTGAAAACCATAGAAGCGTCGACTCGAAGAGCGAAAACTATAGAGAAATACATTTAGACATCGAAAGCCATGGAGAAATATACATAAGCAACGAAAACCATGGAGCTGTCAACCTGGAAACCCAAAAGTTCAGAGAAATATACATAGACGACGAAAACTATGGAGACGTCAACTTAGACCTCGAAAACCTTGGAGCCGTCAACCCAGAGAGCCAAAACTTTAGAGAAATATACCTAGACGTCGAAAACCATGGAGAAATACATATAGACAACGAAAACCATGGAGCCATAGATCTAGACATCGAAAACCATGCAGAAATATATATATGGGCAACGAAAACGATGGAGACGTCGACCTAGACATCGAAAACCATGGCGCCGTGTACCTGGAGAGCAGAAACTTCAGAGAAATATACCTTGTGACGAATTTTCCCAGATCACAGAATCTACGTCCTCCGCTCCCGTCGATTTTAATTTTTCGATGGAAAATTCCCGTGGGCGCCAGTCGCAAAGCGACTCGACGGGAGGGAAAGACAAAGAAAGTTAACTGGCTTGGTTGCAGCGGGAAGGGCGGGCAAGGTTGGGAAAAATAACCAAAAACTTATTTAATGTGATGAAAATAAGTCCGAGCTTTATGAGAATCTCGGGAAAGAACATTTACAAAAGAAAAAAAAATTAACAACAGGCGATCTCCGAAATGATGTTTCGCAACGCGAAGCCCTAGTCTTTTCGAGACAAACGCAACTTGACTCGAACGCGAGGAGGATCGGGAACTCACGCACACACACAATTGCACTTACATCTATTTGGCCGGGACCCTACACTCAAATCAATTTAAAGCGAGCTCGTTCGTTTTGCCACGGGACTACTCGTGGACTAAAACAATAATTGAATCCAATAATTCCGAGTTGTTTCTTTAAAAACCGAGCCCCCGATAATGGGTTACTCGGCCGAGCTATTCTCAATCGCGAATCCAACGTCTCCGGCCCATTCGCTCAACCACACGCATTCTATCGCACTCGCACTCACTCATTCCCGTTCCCGATACTTCTTTTCAAAAACCGACGAAAAAACAATAAAACACGAAAAGCGAGATTTCCGTTTGACCACGACGACCCTTTTCGCGAACACTCTTAATTTCCCAAAGTCCCGATTCGCAAGACGTCGAACGCGAGAGCTACGAGAAAACCGAAAATACAATGCCGGTGGCTGTGCACCGCACGTCAGGAAATTGCCGCCCCAACCGAGATTTTAGTACAAACGCGGGAGTCTGGCATTCTCCCGATTCAAAATGAGAACCGAATTGAACCTAATTATACGAATTATTCCGGGACGACTCGACAACACGAAGCCCGCCAACCAAAAACGGAAAGTATCAGGGAATAACTCACGGTATTGTTCCCAACTTTGAAACCTACGTCTGTCCCGCTCGGCACTCCACGAAAATCTCTCCTAATTTCTAATCATTCGCGAGCCGCTGGTCCTTCCGTTTCCCCCTTCTTAATTTTCAAAGATTCCCCACCGCTTATAACAGGTCCGTCACCTTTGGTCATTTTCGCGAGCGTTAGACGGGATTTTGTTCCGCAAATATTCCGACTCTTCGGGAAACGATGACGGTTTTTCCTTTTATACCCCTGGCTCGCAAAAAATGATCGACCAAGACCCTTTCCGGAGATTCGTGGAATCGAATAATTAATTCGAAAAATTATTCCCGAAAACGGTGACGACGGGCGATAACAGATGACAATTCTGCCCTGATTGGGAGAGGGGGAAGGTAAGCACGCTTGCTAACGCCAACGGTCCTGGTGTTCTCGAATTTTCTCGACGACGTGGGGTCCGATCTTGGGTGAGTTCGATGATAACGGAAAACGGCCAATTGTATGAGCCTCGCTCGAAATGCAATAACGACGACGATGGCCTTCCTTCTCGAACTTTCCTTGGTTCAATTCTCAATACCGTGAAACGATGGTCTGGCGTCCTCGCTCCCGAAACTCGCATAAAAAAAAACAAATATACGCGGGACGCAATTAGTTATACATCGTTTTCAATTTCCCTGAGAAAACCCTGCGAAACGTCGTATGGCCGGAGTATCGAGCGAGAGAGACGGGAACAATATGCTTTACAGCATATATTTTCCTTATTGCTCGATCTCCTGAGTGTGCTCAAAAAAAAAAAACACGTCACAACCTAGACAGCGAAAACCGTTAAGAAATATACCTGGACATCGAAAACCATGGAGCCGTTAACTCGGAGAGCCAAAACTTTAGAGAAATATACCTAGACGTCGAAAACCATGGAGAAATATACATAGACAACGAAAACTATGGAGACATCGACCTAGACATCAAAAACTATGGAGCCGTCAACCGGAGAACAAAAACTTCACAGAAATATACTGTGACCAATTTTCCCAGGCCACAAAATCTTTGTCTTTCGCACCCGTCGATTTTGATTCTTTGATCGAAAATTCCCGTGGGCGCCAGTCGCAAAGCGACTCGACGGGAGGGGAAGAGACAGACGGTTGACCGGCTCGGCTGCAGCGGGATGGGCGGGCATGACTGGAAATTATTTTAAATACCACTCGTCACGATTTAGTTTTACTTGGTTCATTCGTTTAATGTCCCGACGATCGAGAAGCGGTTCGCAATACAAAAAAAAAAAAAAAAACAAAAGAAATTTTCGAAGATTCGGGAGATCTCGGGATGTTATCCGTCACGGTGACAATCGGTCTCGCTGGAACAAACGGGGGTTGACTCGAACGCGAGGAAGAATCGGGAAATGTCTCACGCTCACTCGCACTCACGATATTTTGGCCCGGACTCTACACTCTTTACAATCTAACATGAGCTTGTCCTTTCCCGCCACGGAACTACTCATGAGCGGGAAACTGAGTGGCGACGACGATCTTTCTTTTCCCGACAACCGGGAATGTACGACAACGGGAAAAACAGGAGAAACTGAGCCCCCGCTAGGGGAAAGCGCACTCGTTCTTTTCGATCGGGAAGGTTCTTCTGCTCCGTCTCCTCGTTCAACGATTCTCGATCATTCCTTCGCGGGCTGTTGGTCCTCGCCTCTCCGGGTCTTCATGGCGGGAAAATCTTTGCTTTCGGCACGACGGGATCTGACCTTGAACGAATTAACGGGAACGACAAACGGGCCATTTTACGAACCCTGCTCGAAGTACAATTGTGCAACGAAGGTGGCCCTTTCCCGTTCCTCTTTTTCCGAGTGGATTGCATCGACGAGGGCCCTCTCTCCCAAATAGCTCGCATGAAAAAAATTTAATAAAAACACAGGACGACGTTAATTTTCGGTTCTTTTTCTCCGGAACGAGAACCCCGTGGAAGCGTTGCATGGCCGGAGCATCGAGCAGGAGAGACGGGAGTTTTCCTCGACATGCGAGGTATTTTCCCTTTTTGTGCTTTTGGTGTCGGTGCTCAAAAAAAAAAAACACCGTCTCAATATCTAGACATGAGAAATCATGGCGCCGCCGACCTAGATAGCGAAAACCATAGAAAAATATACCTAGACCTCGGAAAGCATGCAGAACACTTAGACAGCGAAAACCATAAAGAAATATATCTGGAAACCGCAAACTTCGCAGAAATATAGCTAGACATCTAAAACCATGGAGAAATATAGCTAGACATCTAAAACCATGGAGAAATATATCTAGACAACGAAAACCGTACGGGAAAAAAACCCAATTGTCAGTCTCTCTCGCTCGGTGACGTGTGGAACGTGGGGGGTAGCCGTGTTCAGTAGAGCACGTGACGTCACAGGCTGAAAATAACCATCAGTCTCGCAAAGGACGTATGTCCCGACGTAAGTGAACGCGACGTACGCCCTTCCGACTCCAAGAAACTAACCCCAGCCCGGACACGAGCAGTTGACATAAAACACGAATATATGTCTATGTACCTATGTGTAAAAGTTCAAACAAATCATTTCAGCATCAGAAATCTGTGCGAAAAAAAACGCCAATTATTTAATGCACTGAAAAATGGACTTTATTAATATTTACATGACGCTGCAAGCTACGAAATTTTGGTTAGTCCAAATCGAAAAGGAGAAGAAATAAAAAATATGGGAACCAACAACATCTTCGAAAATTATATCGTCGGCGAATTATTAATGTTAGCAAAATTGAAAATATTCAAAAACAGTTGGGAAACGCGCTCCTTGCTGTAAAAGTGTCTTGTAGCGAGCTCGCTTGACTTTGTCACTAGCGTAAATGTACTTGTCTCGAGGCGCTACCGCGACTCTTGATATAAAAGTTTGTTATATATGAAATTATTATAACTATACAATAGAAAAGTTTATGTAAAGTAAAATATGAGTTGAACTTCACATAACGTAATTGTTTGGTCTCCAAAATCTTCTTAACAAAGACACGCGGAAGATCGGTAAAAACTCGAGTCAATGAAGGTTCTCTCCTAAAACGATTTATATTTCAAGCGAGACGTATATCGAATAGAGAGAAAACTTTGAATGTATTCCTTTGAATGTATAAGATTCCGTGACGTTTGTATAAAGCTTCATAAGAATCCGTTTTCCTCGTGAATACAGTAAAGTTGTTCTATCTCCCTATAAATAGCGGGAGTTGAAGCAGTTGTTGGTTAACACTCTAAATTTTTTATATCGATTCGCCATTTTGTTTTGATGGATTTCTATTTTTTGAGATGTATCTTTTTCGAGGTTTTCTTTTTTTCGCTTATTTATTTCGCTTATTACTGTATTGTATTGTATTGAGTTTGGCCGCGCTCGAGCTCGGCCAGCTCATTATGGTTATGTTAATTTTTCTTCCTCATAGAGGAAGCTATGTGACGGTGAAATTTGTTTTTTTCTCCGATTTTCAATGTCAATGGGCTTAAAATGTCTCAAAACCTCGAAAAATCATATCTAGAAAAAATATCCGGATGTGTGTGTATATGTTGTAATATTTATGGGATTATAAGCAGAGTTATGAAATTGGAAAAATAGCAATTAACGGATGAAGAGCTTTATTTGCAATTATGAGCTTAATGAACAAATTTAGACGACGCTTTGATTGTGTCACCGCACTCAAACTCCTAGCTCAGCATCCTAATCTTATCACCGCATTCCTCAGCATCGCCTTTGTCCCACGAGCCTCAACTTCTCCGCTTCATCTCCCCACTACCACGTCACCGAATCATTCTCCTTTATTCTAATCCTCGACTCCTCAGTTGATCACCATCATTTGAACCACTTATACCTCGTGCACTCCCTTACTTATTATCAAGTCTCAATATACTTTGTCATTAACCAAACTCTTTAGTCTTTTACCATTATTACTATTCACTACCCCCTTTGACCCTCGACCATCACAATTGACATATAATAATTTGGAGTATTTTTACTCAATATATAAATTTTATTTCCATTTATGATTATTCGCAAAAGACACGCACTCACTCAAATAATTTTCTTACTCACGCACACCGATACACGCACTATACAAAATCGAGATATCTCTCAGTCGATATATAAAAAAACAAAGAGCGCAAATAATTTATACATAGTAAATTCTTTAGTTATTCCATTCGAACATAGTGTTAAAATTTGATTTCGTTATCGCGAGAGAGAGAGAGAGAGAGAGAGAGAGAGAGAGAGAGAGAGAGAGAGAGAGAGAGTGAATGAATGAATGTCGTTTATGCCCTGAATATAATTCGTGAGCAAAAAAGGAAATTAAACAAGTAGATAGAGAAAAGACAAAACTTATCCTAACACTTAAAACTAGGAGAAAATAATATGGCGGAGAGCGAGAACTCGTTCAAGACTTAAACTAGACATAAAGAAGATTAAAGTGATTGAGAGTCAAGGAGCCACGCATGGAGTGCTTTTTTGGATGTAGGAAGGGAGTTCGAGGATACGATGGAGACCGGGAGGTAATGCCAGAAATAGCAAGCGCTTAGAGCAAAAGATTTCTGAAAAGTGGAGGTGCGATGAGGAGGGATGATGAAAGTTAAGGGAGACGCAAGCCGCGAAGGACGAGTAGGAGGAGGTGCAAGAGAGAAAAGGTTTGAGATGTAAGAAGGAGCATTGTTGTGGAGAAGCTTATAAATGAAAACACCCAGAAAATATTTTCTTGCGATTTGAAACAGTGAGCCAGCCCAGGCCATTGCGATAAGGAGAGATATGGACATCCCCGGCGGAGGTTAAATATGAAGCGAATGCATTTATTAATCAGTCCCTCGAGAATTAGGCTCTGCTCACCTGAAAGGTCATTAAGTACCAGACAGCAATAGTCGATGAGAGGGAAAATTAGAGAGGTGATGAGCAGTGTACGTAACTCTCGAGACCACGTTCTTGTTGTATTTCAAACGATACAGAGAGAAATTGACCTTAGCCAAAATGTGGAGGATGTGTCGATGCCATGAGAGGTTGGATTGCATTATGACTCCAAGATTACGAATGTGTTTCACAAACGGTAACTCAATGCCATTCACACGAATTCGGGGAATGGTAGCAAAGTCCACTCTATTTAAGTAAGCACCGCTGCCCAAGACACTAGATTTCGCAAGATTTAACCTAAGACCATTTCTAGTAGCATACTCAGAGATGTAATTAACGTCCTTGGTCAGATCGGACAGTGCGCCAACCAGATCGCTGGGATAGCAGGTTAGATAGATTTGTGTATCATCCGCGTAAGTAAGGTACTGGGAAAAACGAAGATCATTACCGATGTCGCGGATGAACAGAGAGAAAAGGAGAGGCCCCAGAACCGAGCCCTGAGGGACGCCGATATTGGTGCCACGCCAAGGAGAAGCAACACCCTTGTCATCTAAAACTTCTTGGGATCGATTCGATAAGTACGAGAAGAACCAGGCAAGCACACCGTCTGAGAAGCCCGGGAGACGTAGTTTAAGGAGGAGCAAATGATGTGGTACCGTATCGAAAAAGCCTTGCTGAAATCGAAAAGGACTAGAATTGTCAACTTACGATCATCGACCGCCTGCCGGATGTCCTGGTTATGTTTGAGTAACGCTGTCTGGGTGCTATAGCCCCGTCTCAAACCAGATTGGAAAGGATCCGCGAGAGAATTTACTCAGAGAAAAAAGGTAATCTGATTAAAGACAATGTAATCGAGCGCCTTCGACAGATCAGAAAGATTGGCAACCGGTCTCACATTAGATGGCGATGTAGGTGGGACAGTCTTGAGCAGTAGGCGGATGAAAGCTTTTTTTCACAGAGAGGGAAAAAATGAAAAGCGCAAACTGGTGTTAAAAGAGTCTAGGAGATGCTGAAACAAAAGAGGAACAGCCTTAAGAATGGAAAACGCGGAAAGAGAGTCTGGTGCATGTGAAAGAGAGGGACGTAAAGCCAGAACTGAACTCAAAGTGTCATCGGTAATAACTGAGAAATTGAATGACGGCTGATTAGGAGACAAAGGCGGGAGATTGAGCGAGGATAGAGAAAGAGGATAAGGAGTTACTGAAGTGGAGACAGCTGCAAAGAATGAGTTGAGCTGATCGGGGCAAAGAAGGTGAATGGTGAAGAAGATCGAGGTTTAGTGAGCGATAGATGCGACAACTCCTTCCAAATTTTAGCGGGATCCGAGAGTCTCGACATACGTTGACAGTAGAAGTTGTCACGGTTAGCACGTAACTCCAGTGACAATGCGTTGCGGAAATCGCGATAAATTGACATTGAAAGTAAATCACCGGAGCGTCTAGCCTGATTGTAGAGCCAGTTTCGACGCTTAATTTTAGAACGGAGCTCGTCAGTGAGCCAAGGGGCAGCTGATCGTGTTAACGTCCAAGACGTAGACGGCGCGAGAGAATCAAAGGTGTCACTAACAGTTGAAGAAAGTTTGGAGATCATACGGTCAAATTGGTCAGTGGAGGAAAGCGAGGAAATGGCAGCGAGATTCAACGGGGGTAAGCGGGAAGACAGCAAAGACAGATAATCAGCCTCCACGAAGTTTTTAAGGTTTCTTCTAACGATAGTGAGGGAGGACGAACGTCTGGCTGAAATTTATACGTTAGTACTAGCAAGTCATGACCGGTGATAAATGGAGCAGCAGATTTAATGAGTGAGACGATTTTTCAGGGGCTGACGATCAAAAAGACGTCTAGAGTGGAGTGAGAGGAGTTGGTATGGAACGTGGGACCCGATTCGACTATATGAAGAGCTTGAGAGAAAGCAAATTCTCGCAAAGCGTTCGACCCGAAGTTGTTTTTTGGTAAATCACAATTCAGATCGCCAGTAATGATGGTATTTTGATAATTATTAGAAAAACCAGAGAAAATATTAAGAAAATTATTGAAAAGGAGGCCCTTAGGCCGTCTATAGATCGTATCGAGCAAAATGGCACGATTATGCGCATTACGAACCTCTCCGATCAGATATTCCGGAGCGTTTATACAATCCTGAGCAGAGACAGCCAAAAGCTTAAAACGAAGAGACATATGGATGTAGCAAGCAACCCCGCCACCACGCATTCCCACACGATCAGGACGGACAAGAAAATAATTAGGTAAAGCAATAAGATCGTCCGGGATGCGATCGTGAAGCCACGTTTCGGTAACAGAAATTATGTGATAGTGATTGTCAGCAATATGCGCCGAGAAGAAAAGAAAATGACCAAGCAGCGAGTTAGCGTTAAAAGATGCAACTTTCAATGAGGACGGGGGTGCTTGTACATCCATAGATGAGGAGGGCTGATTCGCACACCGCGGCAGTCAGGCGAGCCGATCGAGGTCGGACTCGGTCCGAAGAACAAGAACATCGGAGCTGCCCTCTCTCTTAACCTTGACGACGCCTTGATTTGCCCATACGCGGGATAATTTAAGAGAACGAGCTTTAGATTTAGCCGAAAGAAGGAGCCTATGAATGCTAGCTGGAAGTAGCTCGCTCAAATAGATGCGATCGTCACGGTTCAGAGAGAAGACATCATGGACCGATAGTGATTTTTTAGCAAAATATTTCTCCAAGAGCAAATCACGGGCAACGATGGAAGTCATGCGGCACACAAGCGATGTTTTAGTCACCGATGAAGTTGAAGTAGAGTTGGCAGGTTGAACAGACTTCAGCCTCATAAAGCGCGAATTAAAGACATCATCTAAAAGTTTCGAGGCTCCAAGAGAAGAAAAGACTAGACGCACGATCTCCGAGTCAGGGAGAGAGATATCGGCAGGTATACCACGAATTACAAGTCCAGCTGAGTCGGAGTGCGTCGAGGCCGAAGACGGTACGGAGTTGGAAGCCGAGGAACTGACGATGGATGAGAGTTGAGAACAACTCAGTTTAACCGAATTGATCTCGTCAAGATGACTTTTCCTGAGCGAGGCAATATCATCGGCCGGGCTACGGGCCTGACATTCGACTTCAGAGCGGAGAGCTTGTTGGGATGAAGATAAGTTTGTGAATTCATCTCGCAGCTTAGAGACCGAGTCGACAACTCCGGCCACGGTGTTCTGGATATCCGAAAATTGACGCTGCAAGTCGACCTTGAGATCCTCAATCTTTTTATCCAGCTTGTCGTCAAAAGAGGCGGCATTAGCCTGAAGTTGGCGCATCATATCATCGATAGTGAAACGACAGGCGGAAGGCGATGATTCGATTTGGATCGAAGTATCGAGATGAGGGAGCTCTAAGGATGAATCAGATGAACGCTGCAAGATGGTTGATCGGGTCTCATACATTGCTCACAACGAAATGATGCTGCGCCCAGTTCCAAGGGGTCGAAGTTCAACGCAGATTTGACACAAAGATGATGGAAGTCACGCGCGCAGATGCCAGTGCAAGAGATGGACGGTTCCTTGCGCTTGATCATGGAATTACAAATGCCGCAGTTCATGGTGAAATACGAAAATCAGCTTAATAAATGAAGATGAACACTTGGAGACGGACGAGCAGGATGGTGAAATAATGACGATCGATAAAAGAGGTCCGCACCAGGCGAGGAGGACCAAACAAACGAGCGATGATAACAGAATCGATCGTATCGATTGATCCCGATGGATGGCGCCAGATATATAGCTCGGAAAGAAAAGCTGTTATCAGTGGAATCAGCGGAACCAATAGATGGCGCCACTGTCCCAATCAAGCGAGCGGATAACAGATAGTGATCCAGAAGATGACGCCACAGATCCAGGGAATTGAACGAAATAATGACCACGGACCGCCAGTGAAGATGTCAGAGAAGTGAGGTTAGGAAAACCGTCACAATAAAGAACGAAAGAATTCCATGCAGTCGAACAGAAAATTGCCAATTTCGAAAATGCTGTTGAAAAAGGCAGAAAAGAGCATGCCAGAGAACCTGGAACCAAAAGGCCCGAAGGCAAAAAGCGGCAGAAATTGAACGAGAACCAAGAGGCGAAGTAACACGCGACAGGTAGTACTCACAGAGGTTTTAGACGACAATTCCGATTATTGCTGTGGTAACGACGGAAGAGAGGCTGAGAGCTCTTGCCCATGGTTTAAGAAGGCTGGACGCCGGCTTGTCCATCTCCCTGTCACACATGGAACTCTCCTTCTTACTTTTACATTCAAAATTTTTTCGTCTGGGGGATATTGACACGAAGCCAAGATGCTCACAATGTATGTGTGTATTAAGGTGTGCCAAAAAAAAAATCGTTTTTTTGTGCAAGGAACACTCTCCAACAGTTCCAGTATCATGAAATAGATTAGCCATCCAAATTTCAGCCCTCAAAAAAAAAATTAGAGGTGGCTCACTGCTGTTTTTTATCCTCCATTTGAATAACACGGGAAGCACGTCACATGCAACTTTCGAATTGTATAACTCACAAACGGATCGGTATCAAGTAATTCTCGGAACGGTTTTTTATAGGGAACCGAACGCTCTACGAAAAAGATGTCCTCTCATTTTGTCCTAAATCTACTCTGTCGCATGTTATTGATTGCTAAAATTCAATTTAGATGGAACGTCAATT
The DNA here is from genome assembly GCA_030522525.1 of Campopleginae sp. 14b. Classification (NCBI taxonomy): domain Eukaryota; kingdom Metazoa; phylum Arthropoda; class Insecta; order Hymenoptera; family Ichneumonidae; species Campopleginae sp. 14b. The sequence goes on along the minus strand of JAPYYS010000822.1, from coordinate 7,327 downwards.
TTTTTTCACTTTTCTGGTAAAACCATCAGATTAATTTTTGAAAAATCGCCAAAAAATGTTTTGAAGGTCATCTCATGTCAATCATGTCACTTGCGTTGAAAATTGTAAAACGAGGTATTATTTATTTTCTGAGAAATCATTTTTTTCCTAACATGATAAAACAAAAACCCAAAGCCACGCAGTAAATGTGACATCCTACGTTACCGGCGGAGCGGGAAGACATGTTTCTTACTCCGATCTACTTCACACTTCCTCACGTCACTTTATTCATCTCTACGTAAACGCTCTGTTTTACTTCTATTTGTATCGTTGTTGTGCATAAATGTGTGCATTCAATTCTTTAGTTGATTTGTATTCATTTTTAATAGCGAGATTAATTCATTTAAAAAAAATGAAGAATTCGATTCACCTCATCGGTCGAATGAATGAAGATTTCGGTGGACGTAAACTACCAAAGATTCGTGAGGTTATGCCCGTATTTTTTCATCACTTAAAGGTGCGTAATGTAACTATAAAACGAAGTGCCTCCATTACGCTAGAAAAAGTTGAAGAAATATGGGAAAAGGCTGGAATACCGTTTGACGGAAAAAATATTGGGCAACGAACAATGTTGAAGGTGTATTCGGATTAGAAAAATTTGCACAAAAATAAAAAGCGAAAACACTCTCGCGCCCAGAAAAAAGAAAGGCATTTTCCGTAAAGAAATTGAAAAAAATCTTTGATATTGCCCGATCGAATGCGGCTGAAAATCTCGATGATGATAAAAAAATTATTTTTATCGGCTCAAAGATCAGCTACTGGATATGGAATGATTAGTGCAAGTATATCAGATGAATCGCTAGAGGAAGAACAAATAAATGGAATGAACGTAGATGTTGATGGTAAATATTCTTTTTCTATTAATACGATGAATCGCTAGAGGAAGAACAAACAAATGGAATGAACGTAGATGTTGATGGTAAATATTCTTTTTCTATTAATACGTAAAATCGTTCAAGGATATTATCAGTCCAATGTAATATTTCTGACTTTTTTTTCGGCGAATAATAACAATTAATACATATTAAAATTTATGGATCCTAATCCGGCCTCCGGTAGCGCTGAAATTCCTATGCGTCATTTATCGACGACGACGACGACGACGACGACGGGACTTTGGAAAAAGAGAAATCTTGGGGATGGGACCTGTAATTGATTCTGAAACATGAATTTACAATGGAAGATGAATGAAAAGAAAAAATCAATCGAACTGTCAAACTGGTATGCAAGATGATATTGTAGCCAAAGCCTTGGAACTGAAAAAGCTCGAAATAATTAGTGTCATCAATCGGTTTTTAGCGGTAAATTAATGAAATTGTATTCAGATAGCATGAAAATAATCGTCTGTAATTGTTATCCATTTTGTTGTTACACTCTTGTATTTTCCTTTATTTCAATAGATTTCTGAGCCACGGGACGACTACTGGGAACTTTTGGAGTTATCTTTAATTTTTGTGGATAGCTTTCCGGAGCAAATAAATCATTTCAAACGTCCAGAAGCCATGCATCATGCACGGTGGAGGGCTAAAGCTATCTATAGCTTCGAAATGTATCTTTTCAGAAATGAATTTCGATAGTTTGAAGGAATTGACAAGAAGCTCACAAAACGAGAAATTGATAGTTTAAGAAATGTTTGAATTTTCGTTGTTTCGACATACATCAAAATGTGGTACACCGCTCCGTTTGCTATTTAATCTCCGAATAGTGATTTGCAATTCGTTGAAGAATCGATTCTATATGAAAATATCAACGTGACGGTCGCACGAAAAGCGTTTAAAAAAATGGCTGACCCTCTATGGTATTCAAATGTGGCTCTATTTGATCACAATGTGTCTGTTGAAATCAAAAACAAAATGTGTGAAGCTATTCGGAATCATGGAAATACTGTTACTACAAAGAAGCGGTACATCGTCGACGGAAAAAAAAAAGAAACTTTTCTACAGAAAGATTTAAGTGATTTTGTATCTAAAGATTCACTGAAATTTTGTAGAATCTTCGATTTACAGAGCATTCTCGATGAAGCAAGCGTCGTAAATATAAGATCTTTCTTTCGTTATTAGTTTTTTTTTTAATCGACGTTATTTGTATTTTGTAAGCGAACCCAGCTCAACCCGAAATATCTTCCCGAACTAGAAAGTATTATCGCGAATTATCGAGATCGCCCGTTGAGTTTTCATGTTTAATTGATTATTTGAGAACTGCCTTTTGTCTGGAGAATACCGAGAAACGTCGGACGCAATCTTACCCTTTCAACTATTACCTTGCTAGTGTTGGCGTTCTTCACGCGGTCCCTCGACCGCTGGTTTCTCGGCAAGAAAACTACCTTTGCCTTGTGCCTTGATTTGCCGCCCCGTTTCTATCAAGGTTTTCGGCCCCGTCACGCGTTCAAGTCGGAATCATCGCAACTTGCTGGTAGACGTTCAGCGGACCATGCTGGTTCTTTCGTCATTCGTTGATGCCCCCCGTGGCCGCTTCCCTGTAGCTACCGAGTAGTTGCGCCGTCCATGGCCGTACCCTCGGGTGCCACGGTCCGCTTACGCCGACGCCTCGTCTTAACGGAATTCGGGAAACCCTTGGGCTGGAGGTGCTGTTCGTCTGGAGGCGCGTGAGCCCACCTCGGCCCGCTTGGTCGGCAAGCCGAGATGGAGGCCTCCTCTCCTCCCCGTCAAGTACGTTGTCTGGATCCCTAGAGCAAGCGCATCCGAGGCACGGCCCAGTAAAACGTGGGGGACGTTCACAGGTGGAGAGACGGTCAGCAGTAAGGTAGAGGCGAGTGAATTATTTTGAGTTGCGTACCGTCGATTTCGCAATCGGCAGTGCGCGTAATTACAAGAACCGCGGAACATCACGTGGCCCGGCGACAGCGAGTTCGCGCCTAGAGCGCGCTCGTGCTGCGTCGCGAGAGACCCCTCGCGGTGGTGGGGATAGCGCGAGAACGGGAACAACCAAATATGCGATCGATTGGATCGTTCTTCTTCAAGTGCCCGTCCGGAGTGGTGACATCTTCCGATACCGTCGTCCGTTGCCTTGCGGCCTTTCGTTGCCTCTGATGCCTTACTGCCTTTCGTTGCCTCTTGCACCTTACTGTCTTTCACCTTTTGCGTTGGAAGCCTGTCGGCGCCTGGACCACGAGTTCCTCGGTAAGCCCGTTCCGTTCTCTCTTTTGTTCGACCGTTTTATTCGGCATTTATTTTGTACTTCACGATTCCCCGGAATGGCGGAAATTGTCGGTTATTCCGGGAGATTATTTCGTTAGGTTATATGCGTTCGCGGGAAAAGCGGGTTCACATTCTCGGGCCTGACCAGCCATCCGCCCCGGCTTTTCCCCGTTCATTAGAGTCATTTTGTAGCCGAATGAAATGAGTCAAACCCTTAAACGATGGCGATTCGATCTCGGTATTTCCCTTCGTCGCGTAGTTCTCTGAGCGTCGAGAAAATATCTTTCCTTTCGTTGTGCTGAAGTCGCTGCTCGGAAAATTCCTTTGTCGCGCGTGGCCTCGAGCTGGTCAGCGCGCTTGCGTTTGTATTCGTTTTATGTCTCTCGCTCTCGCGTCGTAGCTACGAACGCTACGGCGAGGCGTGGGGCCCATTGTTTCCGAATATGTTCGTCGATATTTCGGTACTTCGAGCTCGGTCCCGCCTTTTTGAATTTTGCGCGTATCGCGCTGTTCGCTAATCTCCCGTTGCGTTATTATAAATTTCGAGTCTGATGATTGCCTTGTTTTATCTTTCGTATTACCAGGAGCCTTTGTCAGCAAGTTCCGACTGACGATGAGTAACTTCCGCCTTACACTTGCCGCGACTTTCGTTGCTATCTTTTGCCTTTCGAGACCTTACGACACTTCCGTATTGCCTAGCGTTCAGGTTGGATTACCTTTTGTTTCTCGGCATTGTTGTGAGCTGCCTACCTTGACCACGGTGTTCTGTCAGCCGGATGGCGTATTACCTATGCCTTACCGGCCGTTGCGTCACAAGTGAATCAGTCGCCTGGTCGCAGTCGGAACGGCGTGCGCCTTCAGGTACCTTCGTCACTGCTGGGCAATACGTGAGACGATCTCGCCTTCGCGTACCATCTTACGTCGTGTTTCGTGTCGTTCGGGATTGTCTACCTTCTACGTGGGTGGACCGGTGGCTTGGCGGCGTATTACCTTGCTTTACCTTGTTTTACCTTCTGCCGTTGCGCTGCCGACCTTCCGATCGCCACGCCGTAGTTCTGACGCTACCGTTGCCTTCGCGCTCCTCTATCCTCGTCAGACGGAACGTTGCTCACTGGTAATACTCACGCCGCCCCGGTATTCTATTTAGCTTGCCTTGTATTCTTTTTTTAAATTTCTGCTCCAAAATAAAGTCCGTTGTTCATCTTCCATTCGTCGCCTTCTCGCGTTACTCATTTTGTTATGTTCTCCCGCCATTACTCTCTCCCCCAAAGAACCACCCCCTCTACCCCTTAGTATCTCAGTTGGCCCTGAGTAGCCAGGCCGCCTCGGTCATATCGTTCCTCGCGTTTTCCGGCCAAACTTGACCGGCGTGGGCGGGCGAATAAAAAGTCGACATTGGTCGACGGCACTATGTGCCTGGCGTCCAGCCCGCTTTCGCGGCCGTGGGCGATGCGGGGAATGACGCGAGCCGGGAAGGGACGTAGTGGACCCGCGTGGAAAATCTCCGTTGCAATCCCTGTGGTCAAAACACAAAAGTTACCAAGAGAATTTGGATTTTTTTGAAAATCTAAAAGTAGTGAATGATAATGTCCAGCGCGGTATTGTGCTGATAGAAGCGTACAATAATTGTTTGACGAAGAATAAGGAACAACTGCAATATTTACTGCGAGCAGTACAAGAGCATCGCCAACGTTTCCCAAATTCTTCAAAAAGAAATCTTAAATAAAGATCTGCTTTGTTTATATTGCACATACTTTTGCGTTGTTGACTCTAATATAGATTGACCCCAGCCGATGAGGTCCTGTTCTTGTTCCTGTAAGTCTTTCGAAAGTGAAGTCTACCCGGCCGCTCTTTTCTTTTGAAGTTTTTTAGATAGTTTTGGTGAAAAACGAGTTCTTTTTTTTTTTGGAAACGACTCATAATTGGACTTCAACAACGAATAACTTCCGCATGAGTCAATCTAGGACAAAATAAGAAGACATCTCTTTCGTAGAGCGTTCGGTTCCCTATGAAAAACCGTTCCGACAATTACTTGATATCGATCCGTTTGCGAGTTATAAAATTCGAAAGTTGCATGTGACGTGCTTCCCGTGTTATTCAAATGCAGAACAGAAGACGGCAATGAGCGACCTCTAATTTTTTTTTTAAAGGCTGAAATTTGGATGGCTAATGTATTTCATGATACTGGAACTGTTGGAGAGTGTGCCTTGCAAAAAAAAAAATTTTTTTTTTTTGGCACACCGTAGTGTGTATGTCATGGCACTGAAAAATTCAAACGTTTATAACTCGAAAACGGTAAGAGTTACAAGCCTTCCGTTTTGCACAGATGTTAGTCTACAACGGCTTTTCGTTCGTCGGAAAATTCGTCGGAATTGATGGAAATCTACGAATTCTACGGTGTTCCAAAATTTTCGAAAAAAGATCGTAATCGCTCTAGCTTCTGCAATTTACAAGATTTATTATTGATTTTTTTGTATAAATAAAGTGTTATGATAGGAAGGTTGGTATTGAATTTGGCCAATATCGGTCGAACGGTTCATATTCTATGATCGTTCGAATTTTGCGAAAATGTGAGATTTTCCAAAAATCGTCTGACCATATTCATTTCTGCGAATTTTGTAAAATATTGTGTATGAATTTGTACTCCCTTCTCTTACTTTCTGAAAAAGTTGTCAGAATTATGTAATCCAAATGCTAATAGAAAAAAGCTGCAAATTAAAATTTGCAAATTGCTTCTTCATGGTGCTCAAGATGCACGATGATCAGGAAGCTAAAATAAAAGATCCAGCTTCCTCGTACAGAAAGATTCAAAGCCAAAGTCAAAAAGATGGCTTCCTCATACAGGAAGATTTGAGAGTCGTGCATCTTGAGCACCATTTTTGTTCTCTTATATTTGGAAGTTTCATGTCGATTCACCATACTATTTTTAGAGGTTTTTTTTTGAGACGCGTCTCTTGGGAAGTTTTCTTTTTCGTGGTTCACTGATTTACAGACATTAATAGAATACCTGTCCTTTAATAGATACTAAATTTCCTTGTGCTCGGCAACAATCATTAACTTTTTTTACTATTGTCAAATTTTCGTATTGTTTTCACTCTTCTTGAATTTTTTTTTGGTGTTTTTCTTTATTCATTGTTTTTTAAGGAGCTTTCACTTGTTGAAAGGAGTCGTTCAGGAGGATTTTTTTCAGTGATTTAGTCTTTCGAAATTTTTTTTAAAGCCATTTTTTCGAAGGCTTCGTCCTATTCTTAATTTTTTCGGAGCTTTTGATTTTTTTATAGGCAAGTTGGATTTTTCTGTGATATATGTTCTTGAAATTGATGTAGTCTTTTCCATTTTTTTGCAAAGCTATTTTAGTGTATGTCACCACATATTAGCAGTTGCCAGACAGCAACTACGAAAAAAAGAAATGAGCATCAAAAATGTGTGCGAAAAAACTGCCAATTTTTTGATGCAATTAAAAAAACGAAATAAAAATATCTGCGATATGGAATAAGCTACAGAGTTACAAATAATCGCGATCGAAAGGGGAAAAAAAAGATAAAATACGTCAACCTTGAACGTCCTTTAGAACTCCATAATTAATCTTGAGTCGCCACCGCGACTCTTGATAGAACAGCGTAGCATCGTCAATTTTTACATAACAATCGCATTAGGAAACCAAAAGTGTCTCTTTCGACGGTAATATTTTGCTTTGAATTTAATGTCGTAGAGTTTTCGACCTTGCTGCCAACAGATCGAAACTTGAAATCCACGATCGAAGGGGCTGTACAGATCGGCTTAAAGAAAGGGGAGAAATACCAGTGGGATGATGATTTGTCCCGGAGCACGAAGTTAAAAGCGACGGAAATAGGAGCGATCTGGGGCAAAGATCCGCGAAAAGCGATCCGTTCCCTGGTCTCTCGCGCCTTCCGTCACGAACCGTCACCGCTATCGCTGCAGGCTTGATTCTACCATAAAATTCTCCAACGCCCGGCCGTTTTTCTCGGAATCAACGCGTCGAGCAAACTGACGAGTTCGTCGATATATAAATTGTGACGTTGTCCCTAGCTCACGAGTTTTTGCCAGTACGAGCCGCCGCGGAGGTCGCCGGATCCCCAAAGCGGGTCGGCTCTGTTAATTTTTTTTGT